>JANHFT010000306.1:0-10086 GCA_032467955.1 Pseudoxenodon macrops | reverse complement strand
CAGAGTTGAAGAAGCTTCTTGGATGAGAAGTGGAATGTCTTCAAAAAGAAAAACCAGAAAGTCCAGTTGCCTCTGGAAAAAAGCACCTTTGGGACAACCATGACCTGGATGACTGAGAATCTCCATAGACATAATTAAATTAAATTAAATTAAACTACAGAAGATGGACATGATTGTGAATTACTGAAAGTCAGATGAAAGTTGACAGATCAACTAGATTTGACACTGTTATTATAGTATCAATAGATTTGCCTACTTTTCTTCTCTGAATATCTAGCCAGGATAAATGCTACATGCTTTGATCACATCCCATTTAGTTTACAATATAGTGGTCAGTGTGGAAGTACCACTGAAAAATATTTAGAGACTATGTAACATTGCTACTAACTCACAACGTAGGTTTGTTCATCATTCCCTCTTTCAACTTTTTTCCTCCTCTCCAGTTCTGTTATGTGTACTGTTTTGCAGTATGTAAATTGCTTTAGCTCTCTTATTTGTGTGGCACAACAGCACTGAAAGGATACTTAGAATTGATAAAATAAATCAATCAGTAAATTATTTATGGGCTTTGAAAGAATATGAAAATTGCTGCATGATCAAGCCAATTGTCAAATTAAGCCAAATCGATTTTGCTGTGAAGAGTAACCATTTAACTTACCTGATAATGCTGTTTCAGAGTGGAATGTTATGTCAAAGAGTTTTCTTTAAAAAAAAGGCAAACTAGTAAAAACTAAAAGATTGAGAAAGTCATCTCTAGAATTGAGCTGCAAGTAATCATCATCATTTTAGCCATTGTCTATCCGCTTTAGGATTAAGGCTTCTTCTGAATTGAGCTCCATGTAGTATTGTCTCTTTTGCTGTCATCTATAATTATCCATCCTTACAATATTATGCATATTTAGAATCAGATATAAGTTTTTCATGGATTTTTCCCCTTTAAGTAAAAAAGGAAATGGAAAATGAAATTGCAAGTGACACATTTATATGCAGTTTCTGTTTGAAAGTCACCCATGTTTTGGATAGTCATGGAAAATATAAATTTGTCTGCTGTAGTAAGGAATAAAACAGTTCATCAATAAAGCAAATCAAGTATATTTTCAGGGAGAAGTTATGATATAGTGTAAATTGTTTTTGGATTTCTGGACAGTTGAAGAGATTGATGTATAAACTGAACACAAATGCATTACTAGACCAAACTGCCTGGAAATTCAGTTTGTAATCCATCAGATCATAAACACTATCCTCTTAAGGGGAAATATATTGTGGTGGACAATGCAATACTTTTAAGTTGCTTATCAAAATGTAAGTAGCTTTTGGATGAAATGAAAACATTGCTATTTATTCATTAATAAACATTAATCATAATATGCTAAAAGTACAAATCAGTTAATTTTCTCAATTGTTTTTTTTTTAAATTTTACTATCAGACATACAGACAAAGTTTGAGGTTACCTGAAGGAAGTAGGGTGACCCTGTTGGGAATATATACTCTTGGCATACATTTTTGACATTCTTCCCTCATCTCTACCGGGAATATCTCAACTCCCTGCCTCAATGAAGTGGCACAGCAGGATTTAGGAGAATAATGGAAATCAACATAAACAGAGATTGAAAACATTGGTTGTTCAGACCTTGTAAATATGTCTATAATTAAAATATAAATTAATTGTAATTAATCTCAATTTCTGTTATTAAAAACCATTTTAGAACTCAATCACATCTTATTGGGAGACTGCAGCTACCAAAGTTGGACTAATGAGATAACTAATTCTGAATTTTGTCAGTTTCAAAGGTGCTTCTTCAAGAGGCAACTGGACTTTCTAGTTTTTAAAGAATTTTTTTTAGAATAGAATAGAGCTGGAAGGGATCTTGGAGGTTTTCTAGTCCAGCCCCCTGTTCAAACAGGAAAACTAATAACATTTCAGAAAAATGACTGTCTAGTCTCTTCTTAAAAACCTTCAGTGATGGAGTACCCACAATTTCTGAAGGCAATTTGCTCCCCTGTTTAATTGTCCCCACTGTTAGGAAGTTTCTCCTTAATTCCAGATTGCTTCGCACTCTGATTAGTTTCCTACCATTGTTTCTTGTCCTGCCCTCCAGTGCTTTGGAGAATGATTTGACCTTCCCCTTCTTTGTGGCAGCCCCTCAAATACTGGAATACTGCTATCATATTGCCCCTAATTCTTCTTTTCTTTAGACTAGCCCAGGGGTCAGCAACCCATGGCTCTGGAGCCACATGTGGCTCTTTTATCCCTCTGCTGTGGCTCCTTGTCACTGGTCAGCTTCACAATTGATAGGGCTTTCAGTTAGGACAGGTAGAGGAAAGAGGATGCTGCTCTAGGAGGAGCCTCTATAGTAAGGGAACTGGACTTCCAGTCAGCAGAGGAAAAGGATGCCACACTAGGAGAAGACTCTATGGTGGGGGAACCGGACTTCCGGTTGGCTCCAGAACTGAACAGGGAGCTTCCGGTTAGGACCCGTGTGGCTCTTTGAGTGTTTAAGGTTGCCGACCCCTGGACTAGCCAAACCCAAAACCTTCAGCCATTCTTCATATGGTTTAGTCTCCAGGCCTTTAATCATCTTAGTTGCTCTTCTTTGAACATTTTCCAAAGTCTCAATATATTTTTTGTAGTATGGTCAGCAAAATCGGTTGCAGTATTCCAGGTGTGATCTTACTAGGGTTTTATAAAGCGGCACTGATATTTCATGTGATGTTGATTCTATGCCCCTGTTTATACAACTCAGGATTGCATTAGGTTTTTTGGATGCTGCTGCACACTGCTGGCTTTGGAGATGTCCAAGAAGCTTGAACTGAAGAGGTTTCTTGGATGAGAAACGAAATGCCAAGAAAGAAAGAAAGAAAAAAAGAAAGAAAGAAAGAAAGAAAAAAAGAAAGAAAGAAAGAAAGAAAGAAAAAGAAAAAGAAAAAGAAAAAGAAAAAGAAAAAGAAAAAGAAAAAGAAAAAGAAAAATCCAGAAAGTCCAGTTGCCTCTTGAGAAAATCTCCACAGACATTTGTCAGTTTTAGTTCAGCATATTCAATAACGAAAGAATGGCTGGTTTATTTGTAATGTCTAACACTTTAATTTTTTTTTAGCTTTCACAGGACGGAACTATCTTAACTATAATATATTTATGATTTGTACCCTGCTGAGGGAGAATGTGGAGATTTTATTCTCTTTATTAAAAAAAAGAAAGAAATATACTCATCGCAAGCTTTTTGCTCTGGACTTGCCGACAAGTTATCAATCTTCAGGAAGAAAAGGACCACTTCATTTAATTGAGAGCCTTCCTCTCTTAACATAAAATGAAACATGGGAACTCTATTGATTGTGATGCTCTCTGTTTGGTTCAGGGTTTGCTCAAATTCTATCAAAAATGGAATAAATTAGAACTGATCCATCTGATAGTGCGGCATCACTGAAATGCCAACATCTCCATACAGTATGTATTCAAAATAAAAGTGCAATCCTTAATACTCATGGCTGTCAAGATTTAAGTGACAGAGGTATAAATGGATGACAGAAGCATCATTTTGAATAAAATTAGAAAAGTGGTAGCAACCAACATTCCCTTGCCAGAGAGAGAGATCATCCTCACTGACATTTTCCAAGTAGTGTGCTTGTCACCAGGACCTGCTCCAAAGTTTCATTTCTCTTTCTCTCTCTGGATCTTAGACCAATTCAAGCATTTGAAAGGTTGTCTCAAGCGTCTGAAAACGTACACAACAGTTGTTAGGCTTTTCAGATGCCATAAGATGATTGTTCTCCCAGTGACTAGGCTTATAATGTTGGGAAACTACTAGGATGGCTCTTCAGCAACTGCTACAAGATACAGCCAGATTGTTAAGAAGTCTCATATGGCTTCTTGCAAGGAGACATGTCCCCATAGTTCCAGAGGTACATCATACAGAATTGACTCTAGGTTTTCATGAACCCAGGGAAGAATTTGCAGCCCTTTTACAGAAAAGTGCATTATTCCTATACATAGCTGGAATTTCCTATAATGGTGCAGTCAGATAAAGATCCCTATATTCGTTGTCTCATTCTTGTCTCAGTCCTTAGTATTTTGTGGAAGAGGAAAATATCTAAATAGGGATCTTTGATAGATGATTGATAGATGATAGAAAGCCAGACAGACAGACCAGAGGTAGGTTCTGAATCTTCTTACTGCTGGTTCACTCAGGGTTGCGCCTTGAGCACCCACAACAGTCAAAAACTAGCTTCTGTGCATGCAGAAGATGGCAGTGCCCACGGAGATACCGACAGAACCGGCTCCGTGACATCATCACGGAGTTACTGGAAAGATATTGATAGAGAGACAGACAAGGCTTCTCATTTTTCTCCTCAGTTGATGGTACACAAACAGGCCAGAGGTGGGTTCCTACCGGTTCGGAACATTTCTATAGGGTAGGTAGTAAGCCGCTGGTGACATCATGGAACTGGTTCTGGTCTTAGACACCGCCATCTTTTTTGGGAATTTTTTGTATCCACAAGCGAAGTGAGCGTCCACACGCAAAACACGCACTTCCAGCATGACCCAAACTGGTAGGGAAGGAAAGTGGAATCCACCTCTGAAGCAGGCAGGCCAACAAGGGAACATATTCATGTGACAGAACCAGCAAGTATCCTTTAACAACTATTGATCCTGGGAAAATGCTGACGTATAAAATTATGATCAATACATATGTAAATAAGGATGTATGTCATTTCTATAGTTTACATTGTATTTAAAAATAATATCAGATTTTCCTAAGAAACTTTAAAAATTAGATCTGGGCTGGGGAATTCTGGGAGTTGACATATACATATCTTCAAGCTGTCAATGTTGAGAAACACTCGTCAAGATCACCCAGTAATCTTTGTGAATTTTGCAGTGCTTATACTCAGTGGTGGGATTCAGCCAGTTCGCATCACTTCGGGAGAATCGGTTGTTAATTTTCTGAGCAATTTGGTGAACTGGTTATTGCAAGAAACCATTAGGGTAGAGAACTGGTTGTTAAATTATTTTAATCCCACCACTGCTTATACTTTAAGTCAACCAAGTAAGACAAATTGCAATCTTATTAACTTAAAAACAATACCATTGTAATCCAACTTATATGAAAAGCAAAGGGTTGCAAGGGACCTTGGAGATCTTCTAGTCCAACCTTCTGCTCAAACAGGAGACCCTATGCCATTCCAAAGTAATGGCTGTCCAGTCTCTTCCTAAAGGCCTCCAGTGTTGGAGCACCCACAACTTCTGAAGGCAAGCTGCTCCATTGGTTAATTATTCCTACTTTCAGGAAATTTCTCCTTAGTTGTAGATTGGTTCTTTTTTTTGTTCAGTTTCCATCCATAGCTTTTTGTCTTGCCTTCTGGTGCTTTGGAAAATAGATTGACCCCCTCTTCTTTGTGGCAGGCCCTCAAATATTGGAGCAGTGTTATTTAATATTGCTATTTAAATTGTAATATATATGTATTTCTGGGAAATGTTATGACAATAGTCAGCAAAGTCTTTCTGATAAGTTAGGTTTGTGTGGAAGGTATATTGGATATTGGATTTGTATGTACGAGAGGTAGAATAGGTACCAATTTTCCCCTAAAGATTCACCTTGTTTCCACTTTGCTTCTTTGATTTGCTTATTTTTCAAATGCATTCTTATTTTACCCAACATCTTTAAAAAAATGAAATAAAATAAAAAACCAAAACTGTTTTGGTGTCTGTTATATAAAGAAGGATTTATTCAAAAGGCTGAGAAGAAGGGATGTTTGTCTTCAGGCTTAGTCCTATGATGGAGTTGAGAACAACAACAAAAATGTTGAAATACAACAATGTGTGTAGATTGTGTTTATAGAAAAGACAGGAGCAGTCTTTGTTCCCAAAGAATTGCTCTATTATTTATATGAAATTATATTTGGGAGGTGGGGATAAGATAGCTTCATAATTCATAAAATAAAGATTTTAGCAGCTCCTGGCAATAAAACTACAACTTGGGATCCAAGCAATGATTACTGAAAATTGAGGATGGGAGGATGCCTGGTATGGATAAAATCATACATATTTATTAAAATAATCTTTAGTGCTTCTGAAAGTTTTTGAGGTAATATATTTTGCCACCACCTGTGTGTCAAATTGCACACACACATCTTGCGGGTTGTTTCCTTCCATGAAAAGGCAGAAATAAAACAATTTAGAGGAGGTGGTGTGTTTTCACCTTCTCTAATTATTCCCACTGCCATGGCTTTTTCTCAGATTGATCTGGTGTGTCCCTAGAAGAATAAATTAGCTGTGAAAATATCAAGGAAATAGGAGAAGCGAGGTGAATTGTGATTGCTGTAGCTCTTTTTTGAAATATCTAGCAAAGTCCAGGGCCATTTTATTTTGTTTGAGGCTGTTAAAAAGCACTGAGAAATCTCACCTCTTGAAGGCCGAATAGCAGGAAGGGCTTTGTTCAGGGGTGGGTTCCTACCGGTTCTATCCGATTCTATAGAGTAGGTAGTAACTCTGTGGTGACGTCATGGAGCCAGTCCTGTCAGTGGCTCCGTGGATGCCGCCATCTTGTATTTTGCTTCTGTGCATGCGCAGAAGCTACGGTAGTTTTTGACTTTGCACGCACTCTCAAGATGCAACCCTGAGCGAACCGGCAGTAGAAAAATTCAGAACCCATCTCTGGCTTCGTTCCTCTTCTTCGTGGAATTGGGAATTGCATAGAATCAATGTATAACTTGATAATATGCTGGAGCTATTGCAGGGCAAACACTACGGGTGTTTATAGCTACTTGTTTGGTGACGATTCAAAATTACAACAGAATTTGGGGGGGGGGAATGCTTTACAACCAGTACTTGCACTTACAAGCATCACAGCCTCCCTGTGGTCACATAATCAAACTTTGTGTAGTTGGCCATTGGGATGTATTTATGATGATTGCAGCATCTGGGCTGATGTGATTGCCATTTGTGACCTTCTCAGATGGCTTCCAACAAGCAAAGTGTCAGGTCCCATAGATCCCTATCGGGACACTGCCATTCTGGCAGGGAGGGGCCCCTGGATGTTCCTTTACAACCTTTTCCTGTTTCTGGTCTTCCTGTCACTTTGATATACCTGCTTGAGAAAGGGAGGGAGAAGGATAGGCCTGTTTTGTCTCAGGTCTGAAGGAAGAAGGTGATAAGAAGTTGAGAACAACTTCTTATCACCTTCTCAGTTCGAGTTCTAACAACAACTTTGCACCTATGGAGTGGCTCTCCTCAGACTGGGAGGGATTCCTGCAAAGTTTAATCCAACAGTTCTGAGTGGGAATTTCAGATCCTGCCTTACTTTCCTTGCTATCACTGTCTCTCAATATAAGTTCCTTTTGAAATGATGCCTGTTTCAAGAGTTCTGCTTTTTCAAGGGGAGAGGAGAGGCAAATCCTTATACAAAGTCAATGGGGGAAACCAGATTTGCTTTACAACTTAATTATGAACAACTGCAAAGGATTTGCTTAATAACTGTGGCAAAAAAGGTCATAAAAATGGGTGTGATCCACTTAATTACTGCTTTGCTTAACAATAGAAATTCTGGTCTCAGTTGTCATAACTTGAGAACTGCTTGTACTCTAGAACCAACTTGCCTTCAGATGGAATAAATCATATATTTTCATCTCAAAAAAATGGTTTTACATTTCTTTACTGCTAAGGACTGGAATACTTTATTTTTTAAAGGTATTTTTGTTGTGACTTTTTTGCATAGCATTTTCTGTATCTCTTGGAGAGCGAAAGCAGGATGCAAATAAAATAAACAAAACAAGAATATATGCTGTTCTTTTTAAACAAGTCATACTGCTGATGAACCATATTCTTAGATCTCGTTCTATTATTTTGTAAATTGTTCCTAGCTACATTTATCAATTTAACAGGGAAGATGATAGAAGAATATTGGCAAACAAATATATTGGCAAATGATTAGAATTTACCCCTCTCCCAAGTTGCCCATTTGCTGATTAAGAAAAAAAAAGTAAACAAATTGGCCCACTTGCATTTTCATTCACTTTCCAAAGATGTGAGAGATGCAAATTTATGTATCTTATTATTTACATTAAAAATAATAATAACAACTATTCAGAATGAGCTTGGGACATTTTGCTCTGAGTCAAAGGCTAAGATCATGCTGTCTTCACTATATCACGGACAAGAGGAGACTAGACTGGCAATTGAATCTTCTTTGAATATTGCAAATATGGCAACTTCTATGCAGGTTAAAGTGACAAGCCAACTTAAACAATGCAGGCAAAGTAGACCCTACAGTCTCTGCTAGACTGATGCAGTTGTTGGAGGAGGAGAAGAAGAAGGAGGAGGAGGAGGAGGAGAAGGAGAAGGAGAAGGAGAAGGAGAAGGAGAAGGAGAAGGAGAAGGAGAAGGAGAGAACTATGTTGATGATGATCATTTACAATGTACAGAAACAAGTGTTCCATTATCAAAAGTTGCATTGGAATTATTTTCAGTAGGTGATTCATAGTACACCAATGATGGTCTGTCAAACATATGTATTCATCTCATTACAATGGTACAATTTGAGTTGTATTGTCTCGTGGTGTTTTTTTTATCCTCAGAATATCCAATTCTACAGAGTTCTTCATTGTAAAAGGTGAATTATTAAAGCAAATTAACAACAAGAAGAAAACCATTAACTTTGCCCTTAATTTTTTTTTAAAAAAAGACTGCAGTTCATCTGTGAAGGATAAGAAATGATACTTTATTTTATTATATTTTATTCTATGATGTCCATCTCTCCTAAGAGGTGACTCTGGAAGGCTTACAGATTATGAATATAAATAGAAAATAATTAAAATATTAAAAGCATGCAAATTAAAAAAATTAAACTATACAAAAAAACAACAATCCCAGGACTAAGAGATGGATGGCCTGGGCATGAGATCTTCGTACCCTGTCAACTATCTCCAGTAGTGAGCACTTCCTTTGGGGGGGTTACCATATCACAAACAAATATCATGGAAGCAATTAAGCAATAAAAATGTTGGTCTTCGGCCACATGCTATTGGCTACATTTTCAACATGCTGTTAACTTGAAGTGACATGTTTAAATGTCGGTGGTTTTACCTTCATATTTGAAAGAACCATAAAATCCAAGAATTTGCAATCTGGACTGGCAATGATTCCCTTGTACCACTGGTTGCCAAGTCAATCATATTGTGCATGATTCTATATTTCTTTGCCAACATGTGTGCATCTGCTTTCAAAACAAGCTCATATTTAGAGTGATAAGAGCAGCCTGCAATTCAGACAGCAATGACCACTAACTAGCCAAAAAGACTCTGAAAAATGTTTGACTCAAACAAATCTTACAAGTGGCAGTTTGCCAGCTTCTTCTCTTCTCTTCTCTTCTCTTCTCTTCTCTTCTCTCTTCTTCTCTCCTCTTCTCTTCTCTCCTCCCCCCTCTCTTCCCCTCCTTCTCACTTGGAATGATTTTCACCATCAACTCATTTAATCAATATTTCATTATTTTATTTCATTCATTATTCCACAATGCTCCTTGACATTTTATTTTAGAAGTTATAGATCCATTGCATGTTCAGCTATCAGGATGGTGTTTTGACCCAGTCTTTGCAGAAGCAACAAACAGATTCCCTGCAAAGAAAACCCCCTCTTTATTTACACCTTGGGAAATAACTGCATTCACCAACAGAAAGTCCGGGCAAGAGTCCTGCAAGAAGTTAACTGAAACAATAGTCCTTATCAACCTGTTATGATAAATGCAAGATTGTGATCTACTAGCCAGGAGGCCGCAAATTAAGTCAGTTCAAACAGAGAAATAGACAAACCTCAGTTCTGGCAAGACAGTCTTTCTCGCACAAAACACACAAGGAGCAAACTTTCCAGAAATGCAAATGGTTTTCTGCAACAACCAAACCACATCCCTTTCCTCCTATTTATTCCCCAGACAGGGAGGTGCCTTTCAGTGTCCATATTTGTTTTGCTTCCCGAGCTGGCTCATTGTCCTCCATTATTCACCTCTCCTATCTGCTCTGCACATTTATTTATTTATTTATTTATTTATTTATTAAATTTTTATACCGCCCTTCTCTCAAGAGACTCAGGGCGGTGTACA
>JANHFT010000305.1:0-11092 GCA_032467955.1 Pseudoxenodon macrops | reverse complement strand
AATTGGCAGACCCATTCAGTCCAATCAGCGGCCAGGATGAATACCCAGGCTGGAGGCTGTCTCCACGATATGGAGAATATTTTGTTCATTATTACTTTTGAGTTGGGCTCCACAGAACAATGCTAAAAAGTCACATGCTGTCTGCTTCCTTTTTAAAGTTGGGGGGAATGGAAGATGGTTCCTTAATATGTTGCCATTCCTCCTTTGCTCCTATAACTATGGGAAAAGAAAAGTTACTTTAAGCTTCCAAACAAGGATAGCCAGACCTCATTTTATTATCATGTTCCTCTTGCATCTCATGGCATTTTTCTTCCATATCTTTCTCCATCTAAAAAGAAAAAAGAAAAAGACATTTAATAAGTATTTCCCTAATGGATGTTTTTTAGCAGTGTAACTGTACATATAGACAGCCAGGGCAGTACTTAAAGACACAAGGCTAGACTTCAGGAGACTGTGAATTCTAGTCCTGCTTTAGTCACAAAGCCAGCTGGTCAGTCTCTCTTAGCTCTCAGAAAAAGGCAATAGCAAACCACTTTGCCAAGGAAACTGCAGAAACATGGCTGGAATCAAGACTAACTGAAAGGTGCACAGTTCAACTGTGCATAAAGTTTTATCTGCAACCAAGAAGCTAAATACATTCCACTTCATCCCATCTCCACACAAATTATTCCCATTAATACCTTTGCTTTAAATTCAGTTCACCTAACTTGATAGTAATTGGTTTCTGGAAGAAGACCAAATAATTTCCTCCAACCACTACTCTCTCTGCACGATCAATAAGATTCACCTGTTTATGTGTCACTTGATGATCTCGGCGCAATTGCTCTATAATAGCTGTCAGCTCAGAAATCTGTTCCACTAAATCAGCAACAACATCTTCCCTACAAAATATAGTGTACAAATTTTTCCAGAGAAATAATAATTATTACTTTGAAATGTAAAATTATTTGAATTTAAATGAACATAACTGAATTATTGCAATGTGCTCTACTAGGAGCTGCCCTTGAAGACCATTCAGAATGTACATCTGGTAGAAAATGAAGAAGTGTCAAGAGTAATGGGTGCCTTTGGTTATGCCCATATGTCACCACTGCTATGTGAGATGCATCGGTTGCCAGTCCGAGTGCAATTCAAGATGCTGGTTATTATCTTGGCATAGAGTCTGGATCCCTTGGAGAGCACCTATTTCCAACTGTTTCTGCCCATCCTGTTCATTCTAGAAATGGGTACACTCCAAGCCCCTTCTATTAATTAATTAATTCATTCATTCATTCAATTTGTATGGCCACTCATCTCAACAATGGGAGGAGAACATCTGTCAATTGCAAATGGCCATACTGCTTGGATCTTATGACATCCTAGGTTCTTCATTGCATATGAAACTAAAGAACTGACAATTGTGATTTCACATTGTTGCGAACAAATAATAATTTGTGAAGTTTATATATTACCCAAGTCCCAGCAACTCTGGAGAGCTTACAATCATTAAAACATTTAAAAGCAAAGAACAATAGAAAAATTCTACATATGGACAAAAACAGTATAAGACCAAAGAACAATGGCAGTAAAGAAAATGAACAGAAGGGAACAAAAAGGGGGACAGAGGCATCAGTCATGGGTGAAGAACCAGGTCCTTAGGGCCCTTTGAAACAAACACTAGCAAAGTGGGAGCAATTCAAATCTCAGGGACTCTTCCTTCCAGAGAGCAGGCGCTGTTACAGAGAAGGTGGGCTTCCAAACACATTGGAAGGTGGGCTTCCAATCAATATTTTGGACATATTATAAAATCTAAACATTCTTGGAGAAGATTCTGCTGCTTGGAAAAATTAAAGTCAGTTGAAAAAAATATGTTTACATAAGATAGACTAACTAGATACTATCACTGATGACACAAGCAGGAGTTTAAAAGAACCCAGCTAGTTACTGACAATCCTGGCAAAATGATACCATGAAAAATCAGAAGTAACTGAACAACAGAATATGTCAGAGAGCTGGTTCCTACATGTAAACATCATATTGGTTTTTTAAAAAATCATTTCTCCCAGTGGACTCTTTTTTTTAATAAACTGCTTGGGAGATTTGGAAATCGGATTTCTGTCATTCGATCTGTAAAAACCTCTCTAGATTACACCATTGTCACATGAATGTGTGACTCAGTCTGGACTTGTATTGGAGGCAAATGCGATGTACAACTTGGATTATTAAAGTTCATTAAAAGATCCTGAATGAATAATAAATAACTTCCGAGAGCTAATAAATATAAGAAATAATAGGAAATACCTCCCAATGGCAGTTTAGATAGATAGGTGTAATAAGACAAAGCTCCTCCGGCATTCTTATCTGAATTTACTAATAAGTAGTAATACATTCTAAAGAGATAATTCTATCAATCTCACACAGTCAAAATGAAATGGAATAGGACAGTTTCCTATTTCAATATAAACTTTTAAAACAAAAACAAAGATCATAACAACAATGAAAATGCATATTTCTGACAATAAGTATATCCAGGTAGGGAGTCTGATGTCCTCCCCAAGTTCCATAATAACAGCTACTGGCCATGTCAGCTAGATTGCTGTCTAGGCATCTGGAAAATATCTGATTGCCTATCAAACTGCCATGCTAAATCTGAAACAAACAGAATGGAAGTGGATAGTAGTCCAGTTCAAACATTTTATGTTCATATGTTTTCCTTTTTTTTTTAAACTCTCTTTTGAGGTCAACAGCAACTTGAAATCTGAAATGTTTCCCAATTCTACTATCATTTACGATTACCTCTTCAGTTTAGGAGGCTGTTTTGAATATCCCTGAAAATGAGACTTTTAAATATAAAAGTTTATAATTACAAAAGAACGTAGGAAGAATTTCAACTAATTCAGCAGTCGAGCAACCTGATGCCCTCCAGTTTATTTGGCCTAGGACTCATAAATCCTGTATAGGGTTGCCACATCTTAGGGAAACAGTGCTGTAATATAATTTGTATGGCCTTCTTTACCTACTTTTGTAAAAGGCAGAAGACATTGGTGAAGCTGATCAAACTGTCCTTCCTTGCTCCAGAGCAGACAAATACACAGGGGAAAACTCAAATAAATGCACCAGTGCTTAACACCCCAGATTTTTTTTTTGTAGAAAAAGAATTTGTTTTTTCCAGGGCAACAGATTTGGTACACTGTTCCTCAAAATATGTTGTAAACTCAGATTAAAATAGACCATAAAGAAATGAGATTAACTCAGATTAACAAAATACAGGATTGTAGAGGAGCAAAGAGAACAGAGGACACATTTAGCCACTATATTGATTGCAATCCAAGAAAACCATAAGGAGCAAAAGACTATATCGTTGCTTACGTTTCAAGCTTAGGTGGAGTGCTGCAAGGGATGACAAAGGGAAAGGGAGGGAGGGAGAGAGAGAAAAGCAGTATAAATCTCCATTGCATTCTATTAAATACATTCATTTTATAAAGTCATCGTATTCAAGATTTAATCTATAATCGTGTGTATATAGAAAGTATGGGCTGAATTTTGTAGATTACAATATTTTACAAATTCTGAAGTCTGCAGGCACAACGTAATTACAGCAATTATAAGCATCATGTCTTAATACAATACAGGAATTTGGGGGTGTTATTAGAGCTTTCAGATTGAGACTCAGATCTGTAAAGGAGCATAAAACAAGCTGAATGTGATGATGAAATGATTGAGACAAATAATTAAATTGTCTCAATTACCGCTATTCTGTAGTGTCTATTTTAGAGACAATCCCATTATAGTGGAAAATCATAACAGAAAACCATTCAGTTGAATCACACATTGAATCAAAATCTCATCTTAAAATATGAGCTGTAAATGTATTCAGGCTAAACTTGAGAATCAAAAATGACATGGGGATGTAATTAAAGACTTCCCTGAAGGTTTCCTTCAGGAACATACATTTCCTTAACAATAAGATGTAAGAAATATCCCAAGCAGATGTAAAAACAGTTTAAGGGTTTTGTAAGCTAGGAAATGCTTGTTTCCTTTTTCTGGAGAGTGGGGAGTGGGGGGAAGGGAAGAGAAAATCATGTAATTGGCGTCTAGTCATATCCACAATTAAATTCTAGATTTCTTCATAGATTTCTATAGGCTGCTCTCACTTTCACTATAGGACAGAAAAGTTCTATTTTGAACTTCATTCTTTTGTATTTATCTTAACAAGACCTAAGCTGTAAACCACCATGATGCCAAAATGGTGAGACATTGGCACTGATGCAGACATGCAAATGCCATTATGACCCACCTCTACAAAGATTTCTGATGCAGGTTGTAAATTGTGTGATAATATACATAATCAGGCACTTATTTATTCCCTTGCCTCCTCTGCATATACCCTTGAACTTAAGATGTCCTTCAGCCTAACAACCTATTGTTTTCCAGATGTGCAAGTCTTCATCATGATTCCTAGCCAATATGGTCTATGGTTATAGTCTCTGGAGATTATGGAGGTAGTGAAATTTAACACATTAGGAAGGCAGTCTGTGGATGGCTGCTCTATTTGACCTTTGCCCTCTTCGTCCATTAAAATAATTTTCTGGGAAAGTTTGGATAGTGAAACCATCTGCAAAAAAAACAACCCACCTCTGAATTCTCTCTCAAAATTCACTGGGAATCTGTATAAAGAAGTGGAAACTTAGCTGGTTGCTTTGTTCCCACATACATGAAATAACAAAACACTGATAGCATATCACACAGTAATAAGTTAGGAATTATGCCAGATAAATACATCATCTGAACACTATGTAAGATTACCCAGGCACAGTAGTTTTGATGGGTTCTTCTGTAGGCTTTTGTTTCTCAAAGAATTCTTCACCCAATGTGACATCAATATGTTCCTTACTGTGAGACAAGGTAAAACCAGGCGTGATCTCTTCTTCAAACACTTTGGATATCTGAAAAAAAACAACCCTTAGAAGAATAGTTTTGAAATCCAAACCAGTTATATGCTTCTTACAATTTAATGTATTTAAAGCATTTTGATCTGGCTCTTTAGCCTTAGGTGCTGTCTTCTCATAAAAGAAGCCAGAATTATATGCTTTTAGTTCTCCTTCCAAATGGGAAAGCTGATGTGTGCTGTCCTTTATTTTTCTAATCTTAGGGAACCTCTGGCTGATTGATAAATATTTATTCCTGAATACTTAATATTTTGACAATCTCATGTGCTAAAAACTATCTGAAGGAAAGAAGGTATACAAAATAGATAAGAGTCTACATTTTCTGGAGAAATTTCATAGTCATACAAATATTTGCCTGGAGAGGTCATCCTGCCTGTTCAGACACAGAGTCATCCAATATGGAATCATTCAGAACATTACTTGCAAGGACCAAAAGAAAAACCAAAATTCCAAACTGCTCACATAACAATATTTAAATATTAACAAACGAAAACTAATAGTCACTTAATGAAGAATTAGATAATAATGAAATTGTGATAAAATTGAAATATGAAATAGACTAGACTAGATTAGAATTCTTTATTGGCCAAGTGTGATTAGACACACAAGAAATTTGTCTCCTGTGCATAAGCTCTCAGTGTACATACAACAATAGTGATAGATCATTATCATAGTCATTGCAAAAACCCATTCATCATAAAACATTAGATACAACACTTAGTGATAGTCATGGATACTAAATAAGCAATCAACCAACCTACTAGGATACTAATTAAACAATTTAAATCGTAAGATACAAGCAGCAAGTTATACCATAGTCATAAGAAGATAAGGTGATAGGTAATAGGGAAGATTAATGAGAATAATGATGGTAATACTGCCTTTCTAGATAGAGTGACAGTGTTGTGGGAATTAGTTGTTTAGCAGAGTGATGGCATGGGGTGGGGGGAACTGTCCTTGTGTCTAGTATGTTGGGAAATGAAGGAGGGAAAGGACTGGGACATTAAATTGACAAACAAATATCTGCAGCAGAATTAGATAAGAATGGGAGTAAGGGTGAGAAATTAAGAAATGAATCGGGAAGGTGTACTTTAAGAGAAAATGCTATCGTATACTGTCCAGATCAATGTCAAAACAAGATGAGATTATGAATATATATGTGCATTCCTCTCATTTTCCAAGCCATGATCCCCATCAATTAGGATAATTGATTACAAGGACTGCTATTACTCTTATCAGTCTCAGAATCCCATCTTCTCCTTCCTCACCAAGGCATCACAAAACTGTTATTTTTTTCACTCTGTGTTGAACAGTGGAACATTGTTTCCACTCAACACATTATACACTGGAGGAGAAGCTGAGGATAGAATATTAAACTTGAAACTGAGTTATTTAGAAATGTATGCTCTGTTTCAAGTGGGCCATCTTAAATTGTTCTTTTCCTTGCTGGGTTTGGATTCCATCTCAAGATGAAGCACTGCCTTACATTCAAAAGTCTATTGGTTGCAATGTTTCAAGTCTTGTGACGTTTGCCTGGTGTCTTTGGGAATTTATTCAAGACCAAATATGGCTTGCGTCCTATGTATCTTGCCTTCTCTGCTTTAAGAATTGTCCCTGGTAAGATTGACATCTTTTCTTGCCAGAAGCACCCTTATGTCATATTTTAACAGCACCAGGAAAGATTTTCTCAGTAACTATTGCTCAACTCTCAAATTCCTTTTCTTTGAAGATCTAGCCAAGTCCAAACTTTTATTTCTCTTTTTACCTGAAACTGTTCTTTTTCTCCATTCAATTTCCCTTATAACTGTATCTTTGCAGCAATTCCTAAAGTTGTCCCCCACCCACCCCACTGTTTTTTCTGGGTCTTGTTGTTTAAAATAGCCTTACTTAACTTGGCATCCTCCGGATATATAAAAGTATGACTGCCATAATCACATTCTGACTAATCATTGTGAAATGTGTAAACCCACACATCTAGAGGGCACTAGTTTGGAAAAAGCTGGGTTAAAGCATTCATTTTCCAAGTACAATCATAATGCATACAAAAAATAAATAATATATTTTACTTACATCTTGATGCTCTCTGCTTCTTAATGGTTGCACATAGGTTTTCACGGAAAATTTCACTCTGGAAAGAAACAATACGTTTATTTAAACTACCAGGGAGATAAATGCATGTGTCAAAAATTTGATCTCTGCACAAAACTAGAAAGAACTCTTACATCTGCATGTCAACTTGGAAAGGAAAGCTTAACAGAATACATTAAAAAATCTGATATAAATTAACCAATTACAATTTGGTAAGCACTTTTTGTATTCTCTACAAAAGCAAACTTGGTATGTATACTGCCAATCATTTTTTGAAAAGGACACACTATGAAAAATGAATACTGTAATGCTTTATTATTTTTCCTAATAAGAAAAGAAATCTATGTTCTCTCATTTTACCATAAATGTGTCATTCTTGAATTGCAACATAATCCATCAGAAGATTTCATAAGAATTTGCTTAACATTTTTGTTGAAGATGTTTTTTTCTGACTCTAGAGTCTAGTCATTACTAATTAATGCTTTCTTCAACATCGCAGGAAACTAGTTTAGTTTCACATTTTGCAAGGATAAGCAAGAGCATACGAACGTTGCTGGAATAATTTGAGAGATAGCAAGCATCTTGCTTAGAACATCCATTCAACTTAAGCATTGTATAAAAGGCTTTTAGCTGGTGGCCTTCTGAGGATTGTGCAGCTGTACTAATAGTTTTATTTTGATGTGAAAATCTCATTCTGGGGGGGAAAAGTAAGGTTATTTAAAATACCATGGCAACAAAATTGTTTTGCTTAGGGACTCCTGTCAAAACCAGCACCTTCTGCATAAAAATAGAAAAGACAGTATTTCAGAAATTCATGAGAGAGTGCTGACAAGGATTTCAGCATAGAAAAATCAAGGAATCATGGAAACTTCCTTCAAAGAAATCAAAAGAATTAAATACATAATAATTAAAGTATAATACAGGGGTGTCAAACTGGATTTCTTCGAAGGCCGGATCAGCATTGTGGTTCTCCTCCATTGGCCAGCTGGGGGGGGGAGATGGGATGGATACCTCCTGCAGTACCCTACTGGCCAAAGTGGGGTGCATCCTGTTTTAAGTCTGGATGGCCTCCTGCAGCCCCCTGCCCGGCCAACCAAAATGGGGCACACGGCCCCCTCATGCCCCGCTTTGGCTGCCAGAGGCACCGCGGGCCGGTCCTTTACTATTTCTAGGCCAGCCCCGTGGGCCAGATTTAAGCACCCCACAGACCGGATCTGGCCCACAGGCCTTGAGTTTGACACGTTTGGTATAATAGATACTACCCATATTGTGCTGATATTTTACCCTTCTTTCCTTTACAGACTTTTTTATGGAGAAAAAGAGAAAATAATGAAACAGCATGAAAAAACTATAGAAATATTATGGTGTCCAGAGTAAGACCCTTTCTAAAATTCCCTTAATGTGCCAGCAATAACACAAAAAGAAATACTCATCCACAACCACTTCTGCAGAAACAGTTAAGTGCATTTTGAAAGACACTGTTATTACTTTGTTGCTTTTACTATTAAATTTGTTGCTCCAATTGGCCACCAAACCAGGACACTACAGACCAGTAAATTTAAAAATGGATCCTGAATAGGGGAATAGGATAGAATAGAGTTGGAAGGGACCTTGGAGGTCTTCTAGTCTTCTAGCCCCCTGCCTAGTCAGGAAACCTTACACCACTTCAGATAAATGGTTATCTAACATCTTCTTTAAAAATTCCAGTGTTGGAGCATTCACAACTTCTGGAGGCAAATTGTTACACTGATTAATTGTTCTAACTGTCAGGAAATTTCTCCTTAGTTCTAAGTTGATTCTCTCCTTGATTAGTTTCCACCCATTGCTTCTTGTCCTACCCTCAGGTGCTTTGGATAATAGTTTGACTCCCTCTTCTTTGTGGCAACCCCTAAGATATTGGAACACTGCTATCATGTCTGCCCTAGTCCTTTTCATTAAACTAGACATACCCAGTTCCTGCAACCGTTCTTCATATGTTTTAGCCTACAGTCCTTTAGTCATCTTTGTTGCTCTTCTCTGCACTCATTCTTGAATCTCAAAGTCTTGCAGAAGCTGTGCTCAGAAGTGCATTTTGAATGTTTTGATTATGCCTCGGTTGAGAAGTTGAATTGATGTAGTGCTTGAAGGCAAAAATGTCAGTTTCAGATTTGTAAGATGATTCACTTGGGTATGGCCACGACAGTTGTCCATTACAAGCAGAAATGACAATTTCTTCTTCTTCATTTCTCGGTCAATACCTCTTATTCACTCCTCAAATAGGATTCCAGTCATCTATGCAGATTTGTTAGATTTCCAGGTGATGGGAAAGTCTTTGGATTGCAGGTACTTGAATGAGCGTGGCTTTGTCAATTTACCAGTCACCAAAGTTTTCACTTCTCTCCAATTAAGCTAGCACACAGCAGAACTGTGAAATGTTTAAAAAGTTTTTCATTCTTAAATTTGTTACCCCTCATAATGTCCTGTCAGGCATTGCTTTGAAAAAGAGTCCACACTCATCAGTGTAAAGATGTCGTAACCTTTACTGCCTAATCAAGTAAAAACTATTGTATTCTTTTATATTCTTCTTGAAAGAAATTCATTACTAACAATTCTTCATTTCACTTTTCTTGGCCTTGGTGCAGACTAGATTCAACTGGTCAGAGAGTAGAATAATATTGTGTGTCAAGCTCCAAGTGGTCAAAATACAAATTACATAGGTGGACTTTCTATTGTGTACATACAGTAGTGGCCAAAATTGTGCGTCGACAAAAATTAGTGCCATTTGTTTCTCATTGTGTGTCTCGTAGTACTCCAAAGTGTCTAGTATAATCCTAATGTTGTGTCTTATCTGCCTCTTAGGCAAAAAACCATTC
This sequence comes from Pseudoxenodon macrops, assembly GCA_032467955.1. NCBI lineage: Eukaryota > Metazoa > Chordata > Lepidosauria > Squamata > Pseudoxenodontidae > Pseudoxenodon > Pseudoxenodon macrops. Next base: position 1,224 of record JANHFT010000305.1, on the reverse strand, counting down.
TGATCTATGTGGATAAATTCAATCAAAAATTTCTTTAACCTTTCTGCCATTATTGTCATAAAGATCTTATAATCTGCATTCAATAGTGATATAGGCCTATAATTTGTAATGTGAGTTAGGTCTGAATTTTCCTTAGGAATCAATGTAATAGTGGCTTCTTCCCATGAGGTCGGAGTCTTGGCTTCCTTTAACACTTTGTTAAATACTTCTAATAAGATGGGGCCCAGTAACTCTTGAAAGTTTTTATATAGTTCCGATGGTAGTCCATCCGGAACCGGTGTTTTATTACTCTTTTATTTTTGGTTTGCTTCTACAATCTCTTCTACAGAGCACTTTAATTGTGTCCTAGAGTTAAACATGGCCAGAAAATTCCAGTATAATTCTGTGAAATCCCACCTGTGAGTGAAGAAATAATATTGCTTTTTAATTACTCTTATAATTTGCAATATCATTTGGAAACTATTTTGGATGTGATGAAAACTAGGGGGATTTATAGGAACAGAAATATACAGAATGGTATATTGAATTTCCTAGGTATAAGGTGATTTAGTTGTGTTTTCTTTCCTATTCAATTCCTATTCTTATAGGCAGCTCTGGCTTCATCTAGTGCCAGGTAGTTTGCAGGTGATTTATCCACTGTTTTAAAGAGAGAATTTCTGGTTCATTTGAGGACAATTCTGAGATGGTGTTAAATTCTTGCCCTGTAGCTACTCTGAAAGGGATGGATCCAATGCTAGTGCTATAGGCAACTTCTGCAAAAGGCAGTAGCTCAGTCCAGTTTTACTGTTGGTGATTAATAAAACAATGCAGGTATTACTCTAGAACCAAGTTAGTTCGTTCCATCACCCCATTTGTTTGTGGATGATGACTACAACTAAGCCCCTGTTCAGTTCTGAGAAGGTCCAAGAAGATTTTCCAGAGCTTGGACATAAATTGGACCCTGTATCTGAAATAATGCATTGAGGAGCACCATGCAAACAATATATGTGTGATAAAAATAGCTTAGCGAAGGCTTTTGCTGTAGAAATCTTTTGGCAAGATATGAAATGGACTTGCTTTGAAAAAAAGATCTGTGACAACCCAGATTACTGTATTTCCGGAACTCTCGGGCAATTCTACAATAAAATCCATGGAGCTCTCTCTCCAGAATGCTGAAGTGTTTGCCACCAGCTGGAGTAGACCAGGGGTCTTCCCCTGCCTGCGCTTAGCAGCAGTGCAAATGGG
>JANHFT010000304.1:0-23073 GCA_032467955.1 Pseudoxenodon macrops | reverse complement strand
CTATTCTATTCCGGTTTCTGGTGCTCGCATGCATGCGCGCCAGCCAACACTGATATAGAGTTTCCTGCTTGAGTAGAGAATTGGACTAGATGACCTCCAAGGTCCCTTCCAGCTCTATTCTGATTGATTGATTGAGTACAGGTAGTCCTCGACATACGACCACAGTTGAGCCCCAAATTTCCGTTCCTAAACAAGATAGTTGTTCATTGGGTTTTTCCCGATTTTACGACCTTTCTTACAACCGTTGTTAAGTGAATCGCTGCGGTTAGTAACACTTTGGTTAATGAATCCAGCTTCCCCCATGGACTTTGCTTGTGAGAAGACCGCAAAAGGGAATCACGTGACCACAGAACACTGCGACCGTCATAAATATGAGTCAGGTGCGACACGTCTGAATTTTTATCACCTGATGCTGCGATGGTCATTAATGTGAAAAACGGCCATAAGTCACTTTTTCCAGTGCTGTTGCAACTTCAAACGGTCACTAAATGAAGTGTTGTAAGTCAAGGACTGCCTGTAATTCAAATGGGCTTTTAGCCATATTTTTATTCAGCATTTCTCGGAAAACATGGAAGCAGAGGGAGCGAAAAGAAAAAGGAAGAAGACGACACAAATTAAAAAAGGGAATTTATGAGTATCAGAGAATTACCGGTAGCTTTCTGATACTGCTATATATTATATTACTGAATGTTGTTTTGAGAGCTATAGGCCTGGTTAAAATCAAAACAAAAGATTAGTATCTACAAAAATAGCTAGTATGTGAATCATAAAATAAGATTAAAAGCTGAGGCAAATTCTACCCAAGCTTTTGAACAGCTATTCTGATTTATTTAGAACTAGCTCAACGTTTCTGAGGGTTGGCAATATTAAGAGATATGAATTTCAACTCCCAGAATTCCCCAGCCAGGATGCTTTAAGAGGGGTGGACTTTCACTCCCAGAATTCCCCAGCCAGGATGCTTTAAGATGGGAGGACATCCACTCCCAGAATTTCCCAGCCAGCTTCCTTTAAGAGGGGAGGACTTCCACTCCCATAATTCCCCACTCCTTTTAAAGTCACCAATTGAGACACCTTGAACTAGAGTGTTTAAGACTAAGCGAAGAGAAATTTCAGATGGGTACAGGCCTGTAATTTTAATGATTTTCTGAAAATGGCTTCCAAGCACGGTTAAACTGTGTGTCAGATTTACTTTGGAAATTGGAAGCTATTTTGGACATCAAAGAAAGTGTGCTCCCACACCTCAATTAGCCATTTTTATATGGAAAGAACAGTATGTACTTTCCAACTGGAAATGCAGAGGCAGAGTTAACCACGTGCATAGCTAGTTTAATAGAGGAATCTGAGGGTTAGTAACATTTTGCTAAAAGTAGCAGGTTGGAAAAGAAATTCAATTTTTAGAATTGTTTATTTGGTTTTTAAAAAAATTGTTCTCTCAAATCCCGGGCGATCAATTTTAGCAATCAATGCTGGAATACAGTCAGGGTAAATAAAATGTTTATACTGGTTTTCTCTCTGTATAATATTCAGTGTAAATCTTTCTTCCATTAGAAATTCCATTTCTGATATCTGAATGATTAAACCTAGCTTCTGCAGCAATTTAATTAAATAGAATAGAATAACAGAGCTGGAAGGGACCTTGGAGGTCTTCTAGTCCAACCCCCTTAGACAGGAAACCCTACACCACTTCAGACAAATAGTTATCCAATCTCTTTTTAAAAACTTCCAGTGTTGGAGCATTCACAACTTCTGGTAGCAAGTTGTTCCACTGGTTAGTTGTTCTCACTGTCAGGAAATTTCTCCTTAGTTCTAAGTTACTTCTCTCCTTGATTAGTTTCCACCCATTGCTTCTTGTCCTGCCTTCAGGTGCTTTAGAGACAAGCTTGACCCCTCTTCTCTGTGGCAACCCCTGAGATATTGGAACACTGCTATCCTGTCATCCCTAGTCCTTCTTCTCATTAAACTAGAACTACCCAATTAACTGGGTTAACTCAGTTAATCAGATTAATTTTGCTGTATGTCCATATAGCCAAAGGAACCTGGGAGGTGGTTCCATAACACACACACCCAAAAGAACATTGAACTAGCAAGTTCAAAGTGTCCCCAGAAGTGTCAAGGGAGATGAAACACTCAGCCTGCCCCCATGGAAAATGTGGCTTCGACCTTGAATGCTTGAATGTTCTTTTGAAAGCACCTGCAGAATGGATAATGAGCGCCACGACAGCGAAGCTGCACTGAGCTGGGTGCCCAGAGACCCAATTAGTTTCCTGAGCAATTGAAGAACAGGGACAACCAAAGATAATCTTGCCAAAAAGAAAAATGTAAACAACTCTAAAAGCAATGGCTCCAGGAAAAAAACAACCCACCCCTGGTTTCCCCCCCCTCCCCATGACAAACCTTTAAGCCTTTTGAACATGACAAGGTTAATGAGAAAAGGCACAGGTGTCTTTGCCATTGTGGTGTCCTGCATGTATGTTGGAAAAATCAGAATTTTCAGGGTGATTGGGTGTAGAGCAGCGGTGAAATTCAGCAGATTCGGACAGGTTCTGGAGAATCCGTAGCAGAAATTTTGAGTAGTTTGGAGAACCGGCAAATACCACCTCTGGCTGGTCCCAGAGTGGGGTGGGAAAATTGAGATTTTACAATATCCTTCGCCCAGGAGTAGGGAGGGAATGGGTATTTTGCAGTATTCTTCCCATGCATGGCTGGCTGGGGAATTCTGGGAGTTGAAGTCCACAAGTCTTTAGATTAGATGGTCACCTGTTTATATCAGAATAAAACCATTCAGTTGACAAGGGATATTTGTTCATGGGTCCTTTGTCAAGTGTTGCAATAACTATTATTCACACAACTGTGAATTCTACATAATCCAGGATGAGACAAGATTTAAAAATCCATGCACTTTAAGTTGTAGTTACAATTTCGGGATGGTGGTGTAGATTGTATTGCTTTTTTCCTAATCCTTACAGGTAGTCCTCGATTTATAAACATTCATTTAGCAACCATTCAAAGTTACGAAGCACTAAAAGATGATGTACAACCAGTTTTTGCACTTAACCAACATCGTAGCGTCCTCACGATTACATGAACAAAATTTGGGCACTTGGCCATATATTTACGACAGTTATACTGCCCCTGGGTCATGTGATCTCCGTTTGTGACCTTCTTAGACAGCTTCCAACAAGCAAAGACAATGCCAAACCAGATTCACTTAACAACTATGTGATTCATTTAACGAATGCCAAGATTCGCTTAACTGTGGCAAAGAAAGGTCATAAAATCATAAAATGAGAACCAGGCAGGTCTAGTGGTTAAGGCACCGGGCTAGAAAGCAAGAGACTATGAAACCAGTGGAGTGACCTTGGGCCAGTCACTCTCTCTCAGTCCAACTGTCAACTCAAAAAGCATCCATGGCCTGCTCTTGAGTTGCCATAGGCAAGGGAAATGGGAAAATGGTGAAGCAGCACAGCAGCCAAAAGCACATTCCAAGGCTGTCTCCCAAGGTTACCCACAGCGGCTGGAGGGGAGTGATCTCTACAACCTGCAAAATTGCTCCATTAGTGAATGTGAGTGATGAAACCCTCTGGGGTGAGGGGGGAAACATGGTCAAGTCTTGGCCGTAAATTACGTGGGGTCAGAGTTTGCGTCACTTAGAACATGCCGACATGAAGCTCCTAATAAATAACTGGATGTCTTTTGAAGCTTGGCTCATGATTTAATTAGGGCATCCGTCAGAACCCTGACACCAACACACCTTACAAGTTTATTGTTGTGGGGAACATAGGAGAACAAATGTCTGTTGGATAGGTTTGCCTCCTTGAGTTATTTATTAAAAAAATAACAAAAATAACAAAGGCAGGAGATAAATAATAAAACAAAATAATAAAAAATAATAAAATAATATGTCTCTCTCAATAAATTATAACTTTGAGGAATGCTTTGCCTTGGAGTCTGATTTAGTTCTGGATGAAATTTGGAACACTGACAAAGACAAAATAAAATAATAAAAAACAATAAATTAAATTAAAAAAATACAAGAAAATGAAATATAAAATGAAAGAAAGTATAAAAGAAAATGAAATCAGGTGCCACTTATTTAACTGCCTTGTTTAGCGATGGAAATTCTGGTCCCAATTGTAAGACGAGCGCTACCTGTAATACTTATTATTACAATTTTAAACAGAAATTCCCTTTTGAGACTGTTTAAAAATGATTTTCAACTAGATCTTCAGATATATTCAGTGTTTCTTGGTTGCATAAACAGGTGCAGGGTCTGAGCCTTTCATCCGAGGCCTTGGTAAGAAATCTATACCTGTATTATGCAAATCAGCCTGCTCTAACCTGATGCTTGGACCAGCAATTTACCCTGTTCTCACCTAAGTATGGGATTTTGAAGGCTGTTGAAGAATAATCCATCTCAAGCATGCCACGTTTGGGGAAAGTGACTGCATACTAATCTATGATCATTTCATTTAGGGGGTGCACCTGTAGAGATGGAGCTAAACTGGAAATCAGAATTCATGGCCTAGTTCAGAGTTGAAAAAGTAATATTGCTTTGCCAGAGCAGTTGATTGAAATTCATTTACTGATGAAATGTACATGCTGTCCATCTGACTCTGCAAAGTGACTCCGTGTGGTTTAGTATTATTTATTTACTGTTTTATGTTTTATTTATGTTTTATTCATCATGCTTATAAGGATCACCCACCTCACACAAAGTGACTCTGGTGGGGGGAGTATAATAAAAGTCACCATCAAAAATCTACTAGAAAACAAATGTTAAAAAAAACCACAATTAAAATAGTCAACAAAGATAAGAATGAAAACAAAAGCAGGACAGTGTTACACTTAACATAGGCAACATGTAAACTCCCTGTTGTTAGGAGAAACCTGGGTCTTATTAGCTTTCTGAAAGGTCAGGAATGCCACGGGGCTAACCTCACCTCTGGAGGGATGACGTTACGGAGAGCAAGTCCCATGGCAGAAAAAAGGTATTTCCTTCTAGGTCCCATCAGACTGAGCTACATAGCTTTAAAGCCACATAGAGCTTTAAACAGGGGTGGGATTGACAAATTTTAGCAAACGGTTCTCTGCCCAGTTGCTGGGTGGGCGTGGCCACGGGGGCATGGCCTACTTGGCCTCCTGCACCATAGCAAGGGGGAGGCATTTTTGAGCTCCCCAGGCTCCAGAGGTTTTCCTCAAGCTATTGGGTGAAAATGGCCTCCCCCTGGCTCCAGAGACCCTCCAGAGGCCAGAAACGGGCCCATTTCCAGACGTTCAGTACTTCCAGTAGGCTCGGTTCCTCCCCAAGCTCCAGAGGCTTTCCTCGAGCCTCCGGAAGGGCAAAACGACCTCCCCTGAGCTCCAGAGTCCCTCCGGAGGCCGGAAACAGGCTCATTTCCAGCCTTTTGGAATTTCTGGGAGGCCTGTTTTTTGGCCAAACCAGTCGGAACTGGCTAAATCCCACCCCTGGCTTTAAAGGTCAAAAACACCTTGAATTGGATCCAGAATCAAACTAGTAACTAATGAGGCTCACAAAGCAGGGGTATACCAGAGGTGGGTTCCCACCGGTTCGGACCGGTTCTACCCAGTAGGTAGTAGGCCGCTGGTGACGTCATGGAGCCGGTTCTGTTGCTTCGTGGGCACTGACATCTTTTTTGTGGAATTTATTTTTGAAAAAAAATTGGTTTTTTTCGGAATTTTTTTCTTCTGCGCATGCGCAGAAACCAAGTTTCCGGCACTGCGCATGCGTCACCATCCTGTTTTCGGTCTTTTTTTTAACTTTTCAGGGCTTTTTTTTACTGCACATGTGCACCTGAGGCGCGCCCACGCGGCGCAGTAGGTAGCAAATCGCCTGCAAGGTAAGTTTAGAACCCACCCCTGGGGTATACCAATTGTTCGCTTAGGGGCACACAGGACACCTCATTTTCCACCAGTTGAAGCTTCTGGAGTCTCTCATGTAGAGCCATGTAAAGCGCAATACCGTAGTCTGTTAGGGAGCTGCAGGTGGTCCTCGACTTACAACAGTTCATTTAGTGACTGTTCAAAGTTATAGTGGCATTGAAAAAAAGTGACTTTGGACCATTTTTCACACTTACAACTGTGGCAACATCCCCATCGTCGTGTGATTTGCATTCAGATGCTTGACAACTGGTTCATATTTATGACGGTCTCTGTGTTCCACGGGTCACAAATGTGACAATTTCATAATTGATTGTAAGTCGAGAACTACCTGTAATTTGGACATGTGAGCAGAGCTTCCTAATCCAGGAACAGGTGCATCACTTTGCAACGGAAAAATCTTTTCCCAATTGCTGTCATAAGTCGAGGATGTGGCGAGGGGTTCGACTGGATGACCTACATGGTCCCTTCCAACTCTGTTAATCTGTAAACTACCTGTAATAGGAACACTGTACTACTTTCCTAGGGAATCTTTCTGTGTATATTTTCAGAGAGATAAAGCCACTAGTTAGAAAATAATTAGAGTAAAAATGGTCTGTGCTGATTCTGGGGAAAAAATAACTGAATTCTCTCAGCCGAGAATATAATACAAAGAAATGATTAAAAATGCATGTTAGGTGTGTAGGAGGGTTCTATAGTTGTTTTATTCCTTTTATATATATATATAAAAGGCGTAGGTGGATCAAACTGTTAAACCAATATATTCTTCAGGGTGGAACACTCAGTTGTTAACATGATGGTAACTTTGACTAATGAGATGAGACTATGCAGAAGAGGTTGAAAATCTCTGCGCACAAGTATAGAATGTACAACTGGAGGAAATCATGTCTCGCCAGTTAGAACATAAAAATCCACTTTTTTTCCAGAAAGGATAAAAGGCAGCAAAGTAAACCATGAAGTTTATTTAAACTCACTCTCCACTTAGCAGAGGTCATAAAGACATTGTTGAATTGAAACAGTTTTGTTCCTGTTTCTACTGCTTTGAAATGTCAATTTTTTTCTTGCTGGGTATCACCTTGCAATTCTATAACTGCTGGGCAACCGGGGATATTTCTGAAAATCCATAATTAAGACATGAAGGCGATGGTCATTGGTTATCTTTTCTCCAGCACCTAGCATTTATGTCCCTGTACCTTGGGATTTAGCTACAGGTAATCTTTGACTTCGAGGGGATGCAATGGCTCAGTGGCTAAGACGCTGAGCTTGTCAATCAGAAGGTCGCAGTTCAGCGGTTCGAATCCCTAGCGCTGCATAACAGGGTGAGCTCCCATTACTTGTCCCAGCTTCTGCCAATCTAGCAGTTCGAAAGCACGTAAACAGTGCAAGTAGAAAAATAGGATCCACTTTGGTGGGAAGGTAACAGCGTTCTGTGCGCCTTTGGCATTTAGTCATGCCGGCCACATGACCATGGAGACGTCTTTGAACAGCGCTGGCTCTCTTTGGCTTTGAAACGGAGATGAGCACTGCCCCCTAGAGCCGGAAATGACTAGCACGCATGTGCGAGGGAACCTTTACCTTTAATCCTTGACTTATAACCAGATACAAGCCCAAAATTTATGTTGCTAAGCAAGACAGTTGCGTTATTCCAAAGGTGCTTTTTCAAGAGGCAACTGGACTTTCTAGTTTTTCGGAAGCGCTGAAGAAGCTCCTTGGGTGAGAAGCGAAATGTCTTCCAAGAAAAACCAGAAAGTCCAAGTTGCCTGTTGAAGTAGTTCCTTCGGGACAACCATGACCTGGATGACTGAGAGTCTCCATCGACATTAAGCAAGAAGTGAATTTTGCCCCATTTTACGACCTTTCTTGCCACAGTTGCTAAGTTTGTAACCCGGTTGTTAAGTGAATCTGGCTTCCCCCCCATTGACTTTGCTTGTCAGAAGGTTGCAAAAAAATTATCACACGACCCCAGGACACGGCAACCAATGAGAAACACATGCCAGTTGAATATATATCTATACCGCTTCCTGTTCAGACAACCTTGAAGCCGTTTCACACAGAGTGCAGAGCTTGGGAGGTGATGGACGGGTGATGGTACGGTAGATAATTCAACGTTTCTTAGGAGAAGGGAGTGGTTCCTGCAGTCATAATATAAGCAATGTTATGTGAAATTTCAAGTAGGACACTGATGGCGAACCTATGGCACGCGTGGCACAGGTGGCACGCGAAGCCCTATCTGAGGGCACGCGAGGTGTTGCCCTCTGTCAGCTCCAGCGTGCATGCGTGGTTGGCCAGCTGATTGTCAGCCATATGGAGGGCAGGAGGAGGCCATTTTTGCCCTCCCCAGGCTTCAGGAAGCTGAACGGCACAACAGAACAACCAGAAGATCTAAGGGTTCAGTGAGGCCTGCACGCATGTGCGGGAGCAGAGGGGGGCAGCACATGCATGCACGGGGGAGCGCATTGCATTATGGGTGTGGACACACGTGCGTGCGACCCCACCCACGCTCCCACCCCTACTTTTGGTACGCGATGGCAAAAAGGTTAGCCATCACTGAAGTAGGAGGTTGTAGTGTCCTACTCAGGATAAAAAGAAAGTCATCCATTAAAATTGGGGAAGGAGCTGTAGCCAAAATGAGAGACTGGATGCCCAAATATGAGTCACAATTTTGATCCCTCTGGCCTCATTGTGCAAAATAACATTAGGAACACAAAAGGGACTTGATAATTGTTCCTTAAGTATTTGATTGTACCCTGTCCTGGGAACAAAGCATTGACTCTATATGGTCTCAGCTATGCTCAGAATAGACGTTGTACCCATACTGGTGGCTGAAAATAGTTTTAGTGCAGCAAAAAAATGAATAAGGGCACCTCTAAATCATAGAAACGCTGCACAACTAGGCCTGATATCTGTGCATTTTGCAGAAAAGCATCCCACATGTGGAATAACAGAATAACACAGTTGGAAGGGACCTTGGAGGCCTTCTAGTCCAACCCCCCCTTGCTCAGGCAGGAAACCTTATAACATTTCAGACAAATTGGTTGTTCAATATTGTTAAGTTGGGATTGAATAGTGACTTCTGGTCTTTATTGCAGAGAATAACATATGGAGGAAGTGAGCAGGGGAGCTGTCTGACAGCCCAGCCACTGAGCTCTCTCGAATTCTCCCGCCTTGTCGGGAGAACCAATCAATTCAAACCTCCCAGTTCTCCCGCTTGACAGGCGGACCGGAGAGAAACCCTCGCCTAAGGTTACCACCTCATTATCATATTCAACAAATATCTTCTTAAAAGACCACCCACAAATTCTGGAGATAAGTTGTTCCGCTGATTAATTATTCTGTCAGGAAATGTCTCCTCAGTTCCATGTTGCTTCTCTCTTTGATTAGTTTCCCTCTGTTGCTTCTTGTCCAGCCTTCAGGTGCTTGGGAGAATAGCTTGACTCCCTCTCTTTTTTGTGGCAGCCCCTGAGATACTGGAACACCATCAATAACTTGAAGATTTGGTTCAGTTACGGAGATTGTGAATTGTAGGGGGCTTAACAAAAAATAAGAGTTTATATTTTAGATAAAGTCATTTCCTGCACTTAACTGTAGCTTAAAGGAATAAACTCATTTTAGGCCATTTGGAGAGGTAGGCAGGTATCACCTGCCTAAGCAGGATTGCAATGTGACCAAACTTCAATTTTGAAGGAGGATGGGATTGATTGTTGGGCTCAAGAGAAGGGATAAACATGGGTGGTAATAATAAGATATACCCAGGGGTGGGCTTCAAAAATGTTGGCAAGAGGTTCTCTGCCGGGTTGCTGGGTGGGCGTGGCCATGGTGAGCGTGGCCTAGTCAGCCTCCTGCACCACAATGGGGAGGGGGTAATTTTTGCCCTCCCTGGGCTCCGGGAAGGTGAAAATGGCCCATTCAGCCTTCCCAAACTTCCGATATGCCAATTTTTCACCCTCCCTGAGCGCCCTGCACTTACCTGCATTCAAAACGGGCCGCGTGGGGACTCCTGGGAAGGGAGGAGTGGGTGGGGCCATCCAGGAGTGGGATTTGGGGGGTCTCCAAACTGCACAGAATCTTAGCTAGAGGTTCTCCCGAACCCCTGCGAACCCCCCGCAGCCCAGCCCTGGATATACCCTACCTAACTCCTGTGTCAGCACCAATTTCTTCATATACTGTGGGTGCTGCAGATTGCATCTAACCTTTAAAATAACATTCTTATGGAGCTGACATACTTTATATATAGGACCAAGTATCTATTGTAGAGTTCTAGACACAACTGATGTCTAGAAATAAGACCAAATGCGAATTTTCTAAAACCAATAAAAGTTGCCTATACTGTAGTAGAGAGAAAAAACGGCTTAGAAGTATATTTTTTACGAAATGCTGCAAAACAAGAGTGTGTTCAATAATTGGCATCAAGCCAAAATGTCTCATGATTCAACCACCTTAAGAAGGTATTATGTAAATGCCTAGAATACAATTTGCTTATTATGCTAAGGAGGCTAATGGATCTGTCATTAGCATACAAATCCAATTCCTTTTTCCTGAGAGGAACCATCTATGAAGCCAACCAGTCTTCTTTGCAATCAGTCCCTTACTGTCTGTAATTGTGATAGGCTATAGTAGGCTGGATTCATAGAAGGGAGGAGGAGGTCAGAGGTGGGTTCCGGTTCTACCGAACCAATAGTAACTTACCGGCATGCTTACCCGGGCCTGCCACGATCCCAAGCCAGTTCTTTTGCTGCCATCTTGGATTTTGCTTCTGCGCATGCACAGAAAAGCACTATGCATGTACGCGCGCGTGCAAAAGGCATGCGGCCACAGCACGCTCCTCAGTGAACTGGCAGTAAGAAGATTTAAAACCCACCTCTGGAGGAGGTGCATATCCAGACGAATAGGAGATAACCCAGCTCAGATATTTTGCGTGAGAAAAAGAGGGTGAAGACAGTCCCTCCTTAACAATTCACAGGCTGTATTATAGAGGCAGATAGGAGAGTGTTTAATCTGGCAAGATTCTGTCTCTAGGTGTGGAAACAATACAGAACGCACTTGGAACCTTTTTTTGGTTTTAGAGCCTGAGAAGAACAGAGTCTCCCAATCTATGATAAAGATTCTAAGAGATCTGAACTCTAATGTAAAAAAAGGGAGACCAAAATTGGTCTACCAAGCCAAACTGCTTCAGTTGGTTTCAACAGTCATGAGACTATTGCTGGAACTTTTACCAGGCATAAATCATTTAATTAGATCAGTGCTTCTCAACCTTGGCAGATGGAAGATGTATGAACTTCAACTCTCAGAATTCCCTAGCCATCCAATACTAGCTAGGGAACTCTGGGAACTGAAGTCCACAGATCTTCAAGCTGCCAAGGTTGAGAAAAAATTAGATCCAGTATTTCTGAGACTATTACAAGGGGCTACTATGGCAGGGTCTAAGACAACCTGCTGTGACCAACTCACCACGGCCAATTTGCCACAGGACAACTCGCCATAGGACAATTCAGTGCTATGTTAATTGCTTCACTCCGTTACTTTGACTAATGGGGGACTACGTTTTCATCTAAGTTATTGTAACTCTTGAATTTCTGGATTGGCTTCTCTTTCTTTATTATTATTCGCCACAGTTCCGTTGAAATTCACTTAACTTTTGCATTTGTTGAATTGTTACGCCGAGTTGGCCACTGTGAGTTGGTCGCAATGAGTTGGCCACTGTGAGTTGGCCACAATGAGTTGGCCCATTCCAACTATGGCAATAGAGTCACCTTATGCTCAGGTTGAGTTCCACTGGTTCCTCAGGCTGATGTATGTCTCAGATAATTGAATGAGAGACTATCAAGTGTCAAAAACATGTCAAATGATGGGAGGTGTCCCCACCTGTTCTACACTTTAAGGCAGGAATGCTAGTTTGTTCTAGTGGTTAAGACATTAAGACAAAAACCTGTGAGTTCCAGTCCTGCCTTAGGCACATAAGGTGCCTGGGTGAGTTTGGGCCAATCAACAGGAGGTTATGAGTTCTAGTCCCACTTTAGGCATGTAAGATGACTGGGTGACTTTATGCCAATCACACTGTGAGATTGGGCCAATCACTAGGAGACTGTAAGTTCTACTTGGCTCTTGCACGTCAAAAGATGAAAACGGTTAATACATCCTTTAAAAACACATCTCCAAGTGTCAGTCGCTTTAAAAATGAATTTCTTGGCATAATCTGGACACACTCTGCAAGCTACAGAATAGGTTCTGATGGCCTCAGGGAGAGCAAGCTGATTGCTAACATTTATAAATATGATATTAAATTTAAATTTAAAATGAGAGAGAGAGAGAGAGAGAGAGAGATGGGGTTTTGCAAATAAATGATAAGTAAGCATCAGAAAAAGCATAAAGGGTTAATGTTTGCTAACATTTCCTTTACTGGTATAGTCAATGAGAAGAAGGGATATAATATAGCAGTGTGTTTTTTTAATGTATGCAGTGCTACCCTTAAGTGCATTTTTGTCATCATTTGCTTTCATCCCAAAGATTCGGAAACCAAACGATGGTAAGGGAGAATAAGGATATTGAACCATCAGGTTCCAACCATCTGTGAAACTACAACCCCCAGAGTTCCTTGGGGAAAACCGTAACATTTGGTCATAATTCTGCAATTAAGTCATAAAGTGCAGGGGTGTGTGTGTGTGTGTGTGTGTGTGTGTGTAGATTTATCTCCACCAAACGCAAGGTTATAAGCATGAAGCCTTATAAAAGATAGGGGTATAATATTGAGTGAAACAATATAAGGCAGGATTCTCCAACCTTGGCAACTTTAAAACTTGTGGACTTCAATTCCCAGAATCCCCCAGCCAGCATGGGTCCTCTTTGGAATGGAGTGAGATTGACAGTAGACAGATTAAAGGTAAGGTTTTGGGGGTTTGGGGAAGAAATGTCCTCCACCTTTTGTTCTATCTATAAACTAAGGGACACTAAGGATGGCATTGAAATTCTAGTTATTCCTGTAAGGGGACACGTAAAACATGTGCAGTTTTGTTTCTACAAATCTCAAAAAAATCCTGACAAAACATTCCAAGTCAGGTTGTTTTGTCTGAGTTCATAACTAGATGTCATTTTTGTTTCTTGGTTCTTCACTTCCTTAACATAGGCTCATTGAAAGGCCTTTCTATTCCGGGGCTATAATCATATTAACAGCTCGAAAGCTAACCTTTAATCTCAAGAAGAGTTTAATCTGGATATAATTGGGAACAATCCAGCTCAAATAAATTCAGGAATCATACAAAGCAGGGATAAGCTCACTGCAATTTTAAGTTCCCTTCCGCTTATGCATGCCCCTTACAGACCTCTTAGGAATGGGATGAGGTCAACAGTAGACAGTCTAAGGTTAAAGCTATGGGGGTTTGAAGATGTAACAACAGAGTCAGGTAGTTCATTCCAGGCATTGACCACTCTGTTGCTGAAGTCGTATTTTCTGCCATCGAATTTTGGAGCAGTTTACCTTAGGTTTGTATCTATTGTGGTTGAAGCTGAAGTAGTGATTGATAGCAGATAATTTTATGAACTACGCTTAGGTCATACCGAAGGCGGCATAGTTCTAAGTTTTCTAAGCCCAAAATTTCAAGCCTAGTGGCATAAGGTATTCTGCTCGAGCAGAGGAGTGGAGGACTCTTCTCGTGAAATATCTCTGGACTCGCTCGATTGTGTTAATGTCCGAAATGCAGGCCTTGAATCTCTGCCTGATTGCCTTTGAGTAATGCACAATGCAGTCTGACGTGCTCCATTACAATCCTTCCCCTTCGGCGTCCCATAAATTGGCAGGTGGTTTCGGGGGAAAATAGCCTAAATCCTCGGCGTAAAAATCTAACAAATAAATACACAAATAAAATAACATGCAAGGAAACTGAACCCAAGCAAGAACTTTATCCTTCTTCTTTTTCTTAATCCTATTGCTTTTCCCCTTTTATTTCAACAAAATCTCCTGGCTGTAGTTCCTGGCAGAGGGCGTCAAAACCAACACTTAAGAAAAAAGGTAGAAGAAAGAAAGTCATTAAGAAGAAATAGAAACTACTGTAACTGGTATGATTTGAACAGATAGGAGGTACACAGGTAGCCCTCAACTTACAACAATTTGTTTAGAGACCGTTCAAAGTCACAGCCACCCTGAAAAAAAGTGACTTAGGACCAATGTTCATCCTTACGACCGTTACAGCTTCCCCACAGTCACATGATCAAAATTCGGATGCTTAGCAACCGGCTCATCCTTATGACGGTTGCCATGTCCCCGGGTCACGTGACAACCACCCGCCCCCTTTTAGCCAACCATCTGACAAGCAAAGTCAACCGGGAGGGCAGATTCACTTAACAACCATGTAACTAACTTAACCACTGCAGCGATTCACTTAACAACTGGGGCAAGAAAGGTCATAAAACGGGGGCAAAACTCACTTAACCCCTCTCTCGCTTAGCAACACAAATTCTAGGGTCAATTGCGGTTGTAAGTCGAGGGCTTTTTCAAGACGAACTTTGTTTGCCCCATCACTGAATCTTTAAAAAGCCCACCACTCCCCATTGTTTGTTTGCTTACGGGAAGCTGGGCAACAGTCATTCAGAATACTTGTTATTCTTAGCGTTTCAATCGGCTTCATAAATTTGCAATCCCTCTGCCCGCCCTCTGCCAAGAAAATGCAATTAGCTCTTGGCTGGGAATCTCAGCCATGGCTAAAGCGAATGGAAAGGAGAAGCAAGGCCAATGACCCATTGACAATCGCCAAGGCTCTCCATCAGCCGAGATGAAGTTGCTCTTCCATTCTTGGTGGAACTTCAGACACTCACATTGTTCTCGGTGCTTCCAGGCTGGCAAAGAAGCATCCCTTGAAAAAAGAAATGCGTGAGAGCCAGGGGAAATTAGAACAAGCCCTGAAATAGTTTCTAATAGATTTATTCCTGTCATGCAGGATATTAACTCAAGCAGCCACTGACTCGGGAAATGAATAATCGAATATATCTTACTTTATATAGGTGGACCTTTTAAAGTAGCTTTGCCAGGAAGGGTTTAATGTAGCGCTAGCATTTCGAATTGTATTACAAAGAACCCCCGAATGCCCTTTGATGGCTATCAAGGTTCCTTGTGGCAAGATCAATACCGTCAGGAAAGCGTCGCCATTTCTAATTATCTTCTCTTGCAGAAATGGGGCGATGAATTTATGGCCTTCCGGAAATGATTGAACTACAACTCCCTGAATTCCTTATCACTAATTAAGCTATCTGGGGGCATTAATGAGAAACAGTTGGCTTGAGGAGGAATGACTATCAAGGAGTTCGCGGATGAAGAAAAAGTAGAGGAGGAAGAGATCATGGAGAGAGAGAGAGAGAGATGTCTCTGTTTGGGTGGAGAAGTAGAAGATGAAAGTATGAAAGTGGATTCTGGAGGAGTAGATTTGGAAGATTAAGATCAGCTATTACTTAGAATAGTGAAGGACAGGGGTTGGTTGGTTGGCAACCTTAAACCCTCAAAGAGCCACAAAGGTCCTAACTGGAAGTCCCCAGTTCAATTCTGGAGCCAACTGGATGTCCAGTTTCCCCACCATAGAGTCTCCTCCTAGTGCGGTGTCCTTTTTCCTCTACCTGTCCTAACCAAAAACCCTATCAATTGTGGAGCTGACTGGAAAACCTGCCCCTTGCCATAAAGTCTCCTCCTGCTTAACCGGAAGCTCCTCTCAAAATTGTGGCACCAACCAACGACAAGGAGCTGCAGCAGAGGCATGAAAGAGCCACATGCGGCTCCAGAGCCACGGGTTGCTGACCCCTGGTGTAGGAGGACAGGAAGGGCCAAGGGGAGGAGTCAAGAGAGGAATCAACCTAAAATTGTTATGTTCCCACAAGTGGTCAACCCCTCTTGAATTCTGTTAACTCTTACCTAACGCCAATTTAGAGCTGACCATTAGTTCACTAGATTCGTGTGCATAAGCATGAGCAATAAATCAGCTTAACTGGAATTTAATGGTCCTGATTCTTTGCATCTGACAAATAAGTTTCAGTTTTTAATGAAGAATCATTCTTTGGCCAATTCTTTTTCTAGGTTTATCCCCAAACCAAAGCCTGATGGCAGTTCTTCTGCTGTGTGTATTAAGCAAGCATTTTTGTGCCAAGGTGGCAAAAATATTGTAGGAGATGAGCAGGCTGAACCCAAGGGAGGCGTGAAGCACGTCATTAGTCTTGAGTCCCTTCGTGCCCACAAGAGATCTATATCCAGCCCACCCTGAATTCCGTTGACTCTTATCTAGCACAAATTTGCTTTGACTGTTAATAGTTCAGATTCTTGCAGAGAGTAAATTAGCATGTGATA
This sequence comes from Pseudoxenodon macrops, assembly GCA_032467955.1. Classification (NCBI taxonomy): domain Eukaryota; kingdom Metazoa; phylum Chordata; class Lepidosauria; order Squamata; family Pseudoxenodontidae; genus Pseudoxenodon; species Pseudoxenodon macrops. The sequence continues at coordinate 6,857 of JANHFT010000304.1, read as the reverse complement.
AACTTGTAGCCATTGGAACTGCCTTGCTTCCTGATTTCTTGCTCCTGACAAATATAGGATCTTGCAACCTATCTACCCTTTGTTTTCCTGGGGCTAAATTATGGCTTTTTTCACCATGGTCCACTCACTCCAATGATCATTTTATCCTTCACCCAAATACATCTCAAATGTCTTTGAAAAAAAATAATAATTTTGGAAGCAATGTGTAATGCAGATAAAATCATTCTGGTGAAAAAATGTGGGTTTTCTGTCTGTGGCATTTACTAAGCACGGGCTAGATTTTTATAACTCTATTTGATGCCATCTGTGACTAGAACAATCACTAAATAATGTATTGCAAGGGCAAGTGTGTTTATTTCCCTTACAGCATGCCCTCTGTTGATGTGCTCTTAATGGAAAATAAGTAACTGCACATTATTCAAGGCTTACCTACATCTGGTTCTCCCCAGCCTTTAGGTTTAAAATAATCTACCTTCCTAACAAAGTGTGAGCATGACTTTAAAAAAAAAACCCTCCATTAGCTGAGGTTACTTAAATATGTACATTTTTTTTTCTAAACAAAAAGGCTGGAGGTCAAAATCAGATTTTTTCTTTCTAGCTTGCATAATAATTCTCATCTACCTCTGACTACTCTGCACTTATCCTTCAGTAATTAAACATTAGAAAATTGGAGGTACAATGCACATTTTAATTGCTAAGTAATTTGCCCTGAGTCACTAGAAAGTATTTTTCCCCCTCACACTACTAATTGGTAAAAGAATTAACATTTTGCAAAAAAACAAAAACAAAAAAACACCTATCCATCTATCTTATTGTTTTCTTTCAGTGTGATGAAAGATCATTTCTTTTTAAAGCACCTCTTTAAAAGGTGCTTTAAAGCATCCTTTGAGCCAGGAGAAAATGTTGATGCAAATGTTAAATGCAAAGAATAGCAATAGCACATAGATATAATGCCCCATAGTGCTTTACAGCACTCTCTGAGCAGTTTACAAATGTCAGCGTATTGCCCCCCAACAATCTTGGTCCTCATCTTACCAACCTCGGAAGGTTGGAAGTCATCCTTGAGACGGTCAGGATCGAACTCCAGGCTGTGGGCAGAGTTTGCCTGCAATACTGATTTCTAATGGAATGGGACAACCTGCCACAACCAACTTGCTGTGGGACAATTTAACACTTCAATTTCATTCTTAAAAATGTATGTAAAAATGTTTTAGTTTTCTCATTCCCATTTCATTCTGTCCCTCCTTTTGCATCCTTTCTTTAACGATTCGATTCCACCATTTCTCGAATGTTAGTGTAACTCTTGTCCTGCAGCAAGTTGTCCTGTGGCAAGTTGGCCGTAGCGAGTTGGTTGTAGCGAGATGGCCGTGGCAAGTTGTCAGTGGTGAATTGTAATAGACCTGCTTTCTAGCCACCGGGCCACCAGGGCTCTTGGTAAGAATAGCTCTTCTTACCATTTTATAGCTTTGAGTTAGTTAGCCAATGATAGTGGGTCATGGCTTCCAGATTTCTTCTGCGGCCTCTTTAGCTTCTGGCCACATCTGGAGACATCATACAGAAATTCCTCCCAGGAGGCATTTTTGGATGAGGAATTATAAACTGGCAACAAACTGCACTCCTTACTACTAGAATATTCTAGGTTTTTTTTTAAAGCTTTTTATTTTCCATACATCTGATTCCACATTCCATCTTTACATTTAAATTGTACATATCATAATACAATTCTTTTACAATATTTTTCTCCTTTCACAGTTTCCGTTTCCTTATATCTTTTAAATTTCAGGGTTTATTTCATACCATCCCCCCCTTCCACATACTACAGCCCTTCTACTACTAGAATATTCTAGTAGAATATAAACTGACAACAAACTGCATTCCTTACTACTAGTACCACTGATGATGTTACCTAGTTGGGTAATGAAGCGTCTGCAAGAAAACAAGTAAGCTCAGAGAGCATGAAGGAACCCTAATGTCAACCCTGAGCAACAAATGTGATAAAATATTCTCCTTTATTAGTAACTCATAATTTGCTTAACAATAACAGTGATAAGAATAGAATAGAATAGAATAGAATAGAATAGAATAGAATAGAATAGAATAGAATAGAATAGAATAGAATATGCAACTCCCAGCCAACGATAAGAAGCCACCTCCATCGACTTCGAACCAAATAAATCCAAAAATTACCTCAGGAAGAAAGATAAATTCTCAAGCTCTTGAAAGTGCAACCTAAAATTATGAGAGAAAAATGTGGGGCAAACGTTTGCCTCCAGCTTCTTTCATTCAGCCCCTTCCTTCAACTTATTAGGCAGAAAATGTTCTTTCTTAACCAGCAAACAAATTATGATTTCCTACTCGGAGCAGTTCTGCTACGTCTACCTGCCCTCCCTTGACGGAAATTGATTTCGATGGATGAAAACAGCCTCCTGCACAAGCTCCAGGAAGATGTCCTTAAACTCAGGGGTGGGTTGTAAATTGTTTTGCTGCCGGTTCACTCAGAGTTGCACCTCGCGCATGCGCGCACTCGCACACAGCAGTCAAAAATTTTTTTTAAATGGTGGTGCCCACAGAGACATCGAAGGAACCAGCTCCATGACATCATCGGCAAGTTACTAACGGTTCTATAGAACTGGATAGAACCGGTAGGAACCCACCTCTGCTGAAACCCAGGATAGTCCAGAGAATCTCATCAATGTGATGCAAGTTTCTGAAGCCCACCCAACCTGCCTGTCATTTCGTTCAACATCCTACAGTATACGGGTAGTCCTTGACTTATGACTACAGTGGAGCTCAAACTTTCTGCTGTTGAAGTGAGACAGTTCTTAAGCGAATTTTGCCTCGTTTTACGACCTTTCTTGGCACTGTGGTTAAGTGAATCACTACAGTTGTTAGTCACTTAACACGGTTGTTAAGTGAATCTGGCTTCCCCGTTGACTTTGCTTGTCAGAAGGTCGAAAAACACGATTCACATGATCCCGGGATGCTGCAACCATCATAAATATGAATCAGTGGCCAAGCGCCTGAATTTCGATCACATGGGGATGATTGCAGTGGTGTGAAAAATGGTCATAATCACTTTTTTTCAATGCCGTTGTCACTTTGAATGGTCACTAAACTTTGAATGCTCCCTGTTGTAAGTCAAGGACTTACATGTATATGATGGCGCCTTGAGCAATGAAGAGATTACGGGTGTTTATTCCTAACTGCTGATTAATCATCTTGCCACAGATGCACCTGATTGGAATTACAGTTCCACAAAAGGAATTGCCTTGTTCTATAATCCAATTTGGAAATGCACACAGCGTTACATAGCTTTATATTGCTTTCCAAGAAAAGAAAAGCTCTAAAGAAGCTTTGCAGCAGGTTTAATTCTTGATATAAGCCTGGTCAAAAAATAAAATACTGAAGGTCACCTCGGATGTTAGGTATATTATTTTTTTGGAGGGGGATATTTTAGCGCATGCGCTCAAAAGTCCGATTGGGCTTATTATCCAGGGAAGTCTTATTTTCAGGTAAACAGGGTAGAAGCAATAAAAACATAGTACAGGTAGTCCTCAATCTACAACCATAATTGAGGTCAAAATTTATGTTGTTAAGTGAGACATTTGTTAAGCTAGTTTTGCCTCATTTTACGACTTTTCTTGCCACAGTTGATAAGTTGCCTGGTTGTTAAGTGAACCTGACTTCCCCATTGACTTTGCTTGTCAGTAGGTCACAAAAGGGGATACAGCAGAGGTCATAACTACGAACCAGTTTGTCTAGAATCTGAATTTTGATCACAGGATCATGAGGATGCTGCATGAAAAACAGCCATAAGTCACATTTTTCAGTGTCATTGTACCAGGGTCACTAACCGAACTGTTGCAAGTCGAGGATTAGCTGTATAGAAAATAAAAATAAATAACAATAGCCCACCCAGCCATCCCCAGCGACAACACACACTCAAAGGAACCATTTGATGGGCTCCATCCCACTCTGGGTTCTCCAGGCCGCTGGCAAAACCAAGTCTTCAGGGCCTTATGAGAGAGTGTTAAAATGGCTGCCAGTCTAATTTCTGAAGGGATGATATTCCAAAGGGAATTTTCCAGATAGAGAGCTACTTATGGTCTGTGAATAGTGTGCCGGAAGCCACAAATTGCAAAAGAATGGGGAAAGAGGCAGGGGTGGGTTCTAACTTACCTCGCTGCCAGTTCGCTGCCTCCTGCACCACGTGGGCGCGCCTCACGGGCGGGCGCATGCGCAGTAAAAAAAATCCAAAAAAAATCCCCCCCCCAAAAAAGGCCAAAAACAAGATGGTGACAGATACGCAGTGCTGGAAACCCGACTTCTTTGCATGCACAGAAGAAGAAAAAACCCGGAAAAATTCCCAAAAAGTTTTTTTTTCAAAAACAAATTTTAAAAAAGATGGCGGCCTCCATGGACCAGAACCGGCTCCGTGATGTCACCAGCAGCTTACTACCTACTTGGTAGAACCGGTCTGAACCGGTAGGAACCCACCTCTGAAAAGAGGAGATAAAAGTTGTACTGACTTTATATTAAGATCAGTTAAATGTAATTAATATGCTTCCACTGATACGTTTAACAAAATGTCTCTTTCTCTCACATATGAATTTCAGTGTGGTATCATTCTGAGGTTTCTGTTAACCACATCTGGGGTTTGAATTAAAATGTAGAGCCTCACACCATGTATCTTTAACCAGATTCCTAAAAACTCTATTCATTCAGAATGTAGGAGAAATTTAGATTTGTCCATCCTACAATGCTCTTTTGTGCGTTTGCATTCTAATACGCATACATAGAAATGTGTAACCCTAGATAAAAAAAATATAGACAATATTAGCAAGCAACTCACCCTGCTGAGTACAGTCATTAAACTGTAGTTCTGTGGGGACGAGGGTGTGTGTGTGTGTGTTCTATCTCATTTTTGTATTGTTAGATATACCATCCCTTTAGATTTGACTGAATACACATTTTCCTTGAACAAAAATTGGAGTCCAAAGTCCCAGCTCATTGGGCTGCTTTATTATTTGTTGTTTTTCAATACTGTGTTGTTGTAATCCTCATTTAATTACAGCGATACAATCATGAGCAATTCCAATATGCTGAGGTTTTATCTGGTGAGCTGTAGTCATACGGTGGAGATTCAGAGATGAGGCATTGAAGGAGGTGGGACGTAAGCTCTGGAAATTGGATATTTGTCACTTCCAGAATTGCTTACAGCCAAACGACTTGTCATCTAATGCTGCTTTTATATGCCTAGACTCAACTCACTCTATTCTCAATTTCCAGCGATGCTCCTGGCCTCCACAGAAGCCTTAAAAGCATGAATAGAAAACGAAAATGGTGATTGCGGTTAAAGTCATCCTCTAGATTCAAAAGGCAAAATGAGATTTGGTGAACGTATAGGGCAGGGGTCGGCAACCTATGGCTCTGGAGCCGCATGTGGCTCTTTCATCCCTCTGCTGTGGCTCCCTGTTGCCAATCGGCTCCACAATTGATAGGGCTTTCGGTTAGGACAGGTAGAGGAAAAAGTACGCTGCGCTAGGAGAAGACTCTATGGTGGGGGAACTGGACTTCCGGTTAGGATCTTTGTGGCTCTTAGAGTTTTTAAGTTTGCCTACCCCTGGTATAGGGAGTCATTGACTTATGACCACAATTGAGCCCAAAACGTCTGTGGTTAAATGAGACAGTTGTTAAGTGAATTTTGCCCCATTTTAAGACCTTTCTTGCCACAGTGTTTACACGAATCACTGCAGTTGTTAATTTATTAACACAGTTACTAAATGAATTTGGATTCCCTGTTTACTTTGCTGGTCAGAAGGTCACCAAAAAGTGAACACCTGACCCCAGGACACTGCAACCCTCATAAATACATGCCAGTTGCCAAGTGTCTGAATTTTGATCACGCGATCATGGGGAAGCTAAAAACGGTCTCCAATGTGAAAAACGGTCATAAGTCACTTTTTTCAGTGCTGTTGTAATTTCAATTGGTCAGTAAATGAATGGTTATAGGTCAAGGACTACATTAAACTAAATTAAAGCAGCTGAGTCTTTTCTCGACTTGGTTGGCAGTGTCATCCTGGAAAGAGAAGGTGTTCACTGGAAGGTGAACACATTTTTGATAGAAGCTGCATCCATGTCCTCACACGCTCTGAATCACCTTTTGCCCTTCTCATCTAGGTCGTTGCATAACCTTCCTCCAAAACGCTTACACTACAGTGCGTTTTGTACTCTGGGGTCATTTGGGGGAATGGGAGCTAAGAAACCAACTCAAGCGTTAATGTAGTCATTGAGAGCAGGAGATTGAAGTGTCAGGGTTCCAAGTAACATACCCATCGCAAACAAAACTCTGAGGCAGGCAATTTCCTCAGCAGCCGAAGGCAAAGTGCCGGGAGAGTTCACACAACACCCTTCTCCACGTCAGTTAAAAAGCTACATGAACAATTTAACTGGTGATTCCAAATCATGTAACCTGTTTCCCTGAAAATAAGACCTCTCCAGCAGGGGTGGGTTGTAACTTACCTCGCCGGCGGTTCACTGCTTCCTGCGCCATGTGGGCGCGCCTCACACGCCCCCCGCGCAACTTGTGTGTGCAGGCATGTGCAGTAGAAAACAGCCTTGAAAAATCCCCCCAAAAAAAGGCCGAAAACAAGATGGCAACTCATGCACAGTGCTGGAAACTCGGCTTCGCATACGCAGAAGAAAAAAAATCTGTAAAAAAATTTTTTGCCCAAAAAAAAAGAATAAAAAAAAAAGATGGCAGCCCTCACGGAGCAGCAGAACCGGTTCTGTTACATCACCAGCGGCCTACTACCTACTCGGTAGAACTGGTCCGAACCGGTAGGACATATACTTAT
>JANHFT010000303.1:254082-269951 GCA_032467955.1 Pseudoxenodon macrops | reverse complement strand
GTTCTCTTTTACATAGAGAGGGGAGGGAGAGAAAAGGCGATATTTATCTTTTTCTATGTATCTATATAGACATTCCCTCTATACAACGTTCCTCCAGGCCTTCCTGTTCTCTACCATCCTCTGATAAGTTTAAATATTAAACAAATAGAACAAATGTAAACCTTTAAAGATATGACTTTTTAAAATTGCTAACTGATTATAATTATAGCAACTATGATCTCTCAAAACCCTTTTCTGTGCCTCTCAGAGATTTTATGACTGTGGCTACTAAAACTTGATGTCATATATTCCTCTTGTTGTTTTTAAAGTGGAAATACTGATTAACTACAATGGAAACCCTATTAAAAAGTCAAAAAATTAAAAAAAAATATACAGCCATTGCAAAAATTCAAGAAAATAAGCCAAGAATATCCTGGCAGTTTCCTCCAGCTCTCATATAACATTGGCCATCAAACTCTCATCTCTAGTTTAGATGTGCCCATAAACTACTTGTGCATCAATTTGTTTTATGGACAAGATGAATCATTCTGAACAAAGGAAAGAAAACATGTGGCAAATGTGCAGGTGTATCAGAGATTCTATATGAAGTAGAATTCCCTGTATACATTTGAAAAGGTGCTTTGTTTCCCATAGGTGCTTTCAAACACTCCTGGGTTCTGCAGTTATAAACATATATAAGGAACAAAAAGCGTGGAGAAGGTAATTGTTGTGCAAATGAGCAATCCAAATGTTGTTTCAAATAGCATTCTCGTTTCAAATAGCAAAAGCTTCACATAAGGGAACAATTTGTAAGCAAGGGGTTACCTTGCTGTAATTCTGCAAATAATTTACAATAGGTAAAGATATCTCCACACTCTCTGACAAGAAATGAATGTATTGCCACCTACACATTTTTCTTTTAAAAAAAGCAAAACTATATCTGAAGTATTTTTGAACATGATTTCATTAACCACTTTTGTACACATTCTTCAAATCAGAAAAGCTATTAGCAAGTTTTTAAAAATTACCAAATACCCATTAAGTGATGGATGCCATCTCAGACAAGGAGGAAAAGTATCATAATGCACTGTGGGGCATTTAAGTGCCACCGCCTACAATTTGGAGTAAGAGTGGCACCTGGGCTGTTTCAGAGCATGATAGAGTGCCTCCTATAAGGCATTCCAGGGGTAGTCCCATATTTTGATGATGTCCTCATGTCCAGGGATAACAAAGAACAGTTAATCGATCATCTAAGAAAAACCCTGAGGCATTTCCAAAAAAACAGACTCAAAGTTAAAAAAGAGAAATGTAAGTTAGGTGTGCCACAAGTTGAATTCCTGGGTTTTTTAATTGATGGTCAGAGAACCAGTTGCTCACCAAGGAGATAGATTGCATTGCAGCCTGCAATCCATTTCCTTGGTGAGCAACTGATTCTGCCTATCTTCTTCCTTCAATTGAGTAAACAACTGGGAGTTTTTTCCTTTAAAAAAGGAGTAGCAAGCCACAGCTTTTGACCAGTGGCTCAGAATTTGGTCCCAAGAGCCAGGTAAGCAAGGTATCATTTGAGATGAGTACTCCAAGGTGAAGGTCGTCTACGAGGTTGTATCCGCCCAGCTTGTATTTGACGTTCTGTTTTTTTTTGCCAATGTGTAAGACAGAGCATTTGTTGGTTGAGATTTGGAGTTGCCAATTGTTTGACCATTCTGACACAGAGTCAAGGTCTTTTTGAAGGGTAGCAGCATTGTCAGTGGTGTTAAATAGTTTTACGTCATCAGCAAAAAGAATGCAGTTGCTTATAATATGATCGTAAAACAATACTTGAGGTCACTTTGAAAATCCTTTTCTAGGACTTCCCCTCCCCATTTGAGGTAGGGCATGTAGTGAGCATCCTTTTAGAGGAAGGAATTAAAATAGTGAAATGTTTCTTAGTGCCAATTCATTTCACTGGAAAAAATGTGAATCAGGCATTGGGATTTGCTCACAAAGGCAACTCTTTGACAATGTTAATGTTTCTGAAATGGATCCCTGAAAAAGATCCTAAATAGGATTCCCTTTTTAAATTCACCTCTAAAAAAAAAATAGGAGGACCAAGTGTTGCATAAAGCTTCCATATATAATCAGGCTTCCAATGCCCTTTAAACGGCAGCCTGTAAATGCAATTGTTATCTAAGAAAAAGCCCTCACAGGGACAATGCAAAAGCATAAAAATATAGAGGGAGGGACTCAGATGAACAATGGGTGGCTAAATATATACAGGAATTGCCTGTCTTTGAGAGACAGAATTATTATTTGTGATGTCTTTGCTTGGAATCCAAAAATGGAGAATTGCAACATAAAAACACCCTTAAAACAATATTTCCTCTTTTAAAACCTGGTCTCAGTCAGAGAGACAGACACCCGAAGAATACAACCTATTCAACGGAGGGGGAGAGACTGCAAATTAATTTGAAGCTTTTTTTTTCCACTTTAGAATTAATTAGGTTCTTAATTGAGGCTTCTCACTGGGTAATAATGCCCAAATCTCTGAGCCTGCCTAAGCAGAAGGTAACAGTGTGGGCCTGTGTGGTGAATGTAAAAATCTCATCATCATAACACCATTGATGCAGAAGTCTTTGCTGGGCCAATGAGAAGAGAGCAACGGATAGAGAATAATTTATTCAGTAACCTCACTTTCAGGTTGCAAAGCTCTCCTCCATTGCTTATGTAGTAGGGGGAGGCCTCTTCTTATACACCCATCCTGCCACTTCCCTCCTCCTTTCTTGTTACCTCTCTCTCTCTCTCTCTTTTTCTTCCACACACATACACACACATTACACTACACAATTCTCTCACAATTAGGAATATATCTATTCAGCACTGCTATTATTTGCAGCCTTTCTGTCCCCCGTCCTCTTTCTTTGCTAGCAAGCTATTTCCTGTGTGAAGCTGGGCTCTTTTGCACTCAGCCGTTTGTTTAGTTGCTTTTGTGTAATTGTTGTCCAAAAACCCAGATCTGCTGAAGTCTTGAAATTAAAGCACCAGGGAAGAAGTCATGTAAAAGGAGGAGGAAAAAGTAAGACGGCATTCTTCTTATTCTTTGTTTAAAGTCTTGGAGGATGAATGAGAGCGTGAGTGGCATTTTTGTTAATGCAGATCTTGTGAGGGTGCACTGTGGATATGTGTTACATACCTATCCTCTTTTGTTTGTACATGTGTATACATCCCTCTTTATTCCCCTTTTCAGTAATTAATCAAATGTTTATTGGCAGGTGACATTTACAGACCTCTGTATGTTAGAAATGCTGTGTTTCTTTATGCTTGGCAAGCAATGTGTTCATATAAGTAGATGGCCATAGCCACTGCTTTGATAGAAAGGTGAGATTTATTGTCTAAGAAAAGTCATGTAAGTGCCTGTGATGACAAAGTAGCTGCATATGGATAGCGTTTTAAACACACCCCTATATACAGGATAGAGTCAGCAGCAAAAAGAGGAACATTTGCACACTCAATTCTACTTCATTTTTACCCATTAGGCTTTATTTAGGTTTGATTTCATTATGAGATAACAGTTTGCTGATATATGGAAATATTTGTGTATAACGAGATCTTTTTCTGTCTCCCATGATATCTTGCTATTGTTCATTGTGATCTGCATCCTAAATAGGAGTTTATTAGATATGTCAATAGAGGTATACATATGAATGGACTGCTGTAATTAACATAAGCCCTTTGTTTGAATAAACTTTCAATTGTTTTTGCACTCTTCCCATATTTTTATATGTGTGAGTGTAGGTGTGGGTGTGTTGCTGATATATATCTTACAGTTCTACGGCATAATAACGTTACACGATTTTATACTAATTTCTTAGAAGTTCTTAAGAAATCAATGCGTTTACTTCAGACTGAGGTGTGACCATGGAAGCAGTCCAATCAGACTTAAGTCCTCAGTTATTGTCAACTGCCATCTGTGTGTATCAGTATGAGTCTTTGTGTTTCCTAATGCCATATGCTGTATGCAACACACAAGTGATACTTATGGCTGTCTATATATTTGTGATCAGATAAAAAGTTCCTTAATCTGGTGCAGTCAAGTATTTCTCGTTGACTGCTGACAAGAGAAAAACACACCGTTCATGATTAAATCTCTTCTCAGGATTGAGAACAGCAGGATAAAGGTGGTAGGTGCTTTTTTTTTAATGAGTATTGCTGGATTTGCAATCAATGGGTCAGAGGGAGTGATGTCTAGTTCACAGATTTGACACTGTTGCATTGTTACCTTCGTTAGCATAAACTGTAATGTTAGAGAAAGTTATTTTGACAAAACCTAATGAATAGAGATATCTGGGAAATGTGAGTCATTTTTCAAAAGGGTAAACCATTTGCTTAGTGCCGTATCTTTAAGAATCGTATATAACACACACCCTAGTGTTTCCAATAATTGACCCAGAGTCATCAGTCTGGGACAAAGAGAACAGATGAAAGAGTTTCATTAAGTCCCAGTGTTAAGGAAAAAGACACAATGAGATGAATAACATTTTTTCTCTTTTCCACTGGGAAGGTCTCAAAAAGAAAGAATGAGAGAAGGGAGTGAGAAAATAAGGTAGAGAATCCACAGTCATAATGACATCTCCATAGTGCAGCTGTTAAGGACTTGAAGAGCACAACTCCAAATTTGGAAATACATTACTATTAATTTAAGTGTGGGAGTAAAAAAAAAAAAGGGATATACTAAGATACTGTCTTTTGCTTTAATTTAGGTTCATGTTGCCAAACTGTCTGCAACATTTCCATTAACGATAGGGCATTCTAGTTTATAGTCTTGCCCCCGTTAGCTGATCTGGAACTAAGGTGGAGAAACCCCACCCCTCCTCCTCTGCAGTGTATGTCACCATGTAAAAACTTAGTTGGGGAGATCCTAACATCTTGATGAAGAGAATATCACTACCAGAAAGAAGTCTTCACTTCCTTTGTTTCTGCCTTAATTTTTTTTCAATAAGGAAAAGCTTTTGGTTGCTGTAAAGTAAAGATAGTTTTGGTGGATCTGGATGAGGAGAATTGTATTTCTCCATGAGAGCATTTTCTTTCTGGTCATTGCTGGGGTAAACGTATCTAATGTGGTGATTTTCTCACCACATCTTACTTATGATACGGATGACCTTAAATGATTTATTCTTATGCTCTGAACCTGAGGTTAGCTGTATAGATCAGCAGAATGAGTCTAACCAACAATATGGAACCAAATATTCAGAAATGAAAAGGTAGCTTTGCTGATGTTAAAATTGTCTCATTGGTACAAAAGTGAAATAGAAAATGATCTCTGATGCTTCTTTTCTAAAGCTACTTTCTGTCGAGCAACCATTTCAAATCCTTTGGGATTCACTTCCCATAATCCCCTATCCAGTTATGGAAGTTGAGAGTTAAGTCCAATTCATCTGCAGCACACCAGATTAGGAAAGGCTGGTTTGGAACAAAGAAGTTTCTTGGTGATCAGCCAGCAACACCAAATGAGTCTAGAATTAGCACGTTCAAAATATTTCCTGTTTTTATAATGAAGAAATATAATATGTTTACAGCAGTTTCTCTATCATATTATAATAATCTTTCTGACTGGTACTAAGGTATAGATGAAGTCTCTGAACATGTTCTATGTAAGGGCAAATTAGCCTGACTCATCCCGACAGCTTTGAGCTGAGATGTATGGGTATATTTTTCTACCAGCAGCATAAATTGAAGTCATCTACTGAGGTAAATAAGCAGTGGCATAGTTGCCTGCAGCAATTTTACTGAAGACAGTGTATTAGAGAAGTAGAATCCCCCCACTCTGTAATGGAAGGTCTTTGATTTTAGGGGCATTATTATAAAACGGAGTCCTGTAGAGGAAGAAGAAAGAGTATTAGGACATTTCAATCATTTCAGCAAATGTAATTATTTTCCTTAATGACTTGTGAAAGTTTAACACAGCATACAACCTTATTAAAAGCAATCCAGTAGATAATAGCACTAGTTCTTGTAACACACAGACACTCACACACTCTTTTGGTGTAACAGGGAAGACAGCATCTCTTTTTATCTAATGAAGTACAGTACAATTCTTTTCAGCCCCTGGTTGTAAAATGAGGGAACATAAGGCAACTATGCTGTGAGATTCAGAAAGGCAAAATATAGATTTGATTTTCCACTCAGTCCACTCCTCAGTGAAACAAGTGTCCACTTGTTACCTTTCTGTTGCATACAGCCCAGAGATGTTCTCTTAAGAGCCACCTTCTGTACTTGCAACATTGATTGCATTCTATTTTCTATATCAGGAGACACAGTGATTGTCTCAAATGGATCATTTGTTATTGCGATTGTCATGTGCAATGCCTCATAGCCATCAATCTATTCTTCTCTACAAGGTGAATCAGCCCAGTTCTCCGCACTGACCCAATCTACCCATTCATATTTGAGATAAGCGAAGCACCTTTACTATGTGATCCTATAACATTGTAGATTGCAGACACAATGTTTATTGTGGTTCATAGACAAAAAAAAACCTCTGAGAAGCAGCAAGAAGACTGGCCATGTGCCTTATTTTATAAACAGCAACACTGTATTTGAAAGCACCCATCTGAGAGCTGGCTTAAATAATAAAGACCCCTTACTTATCAACAGCTAGTACGGTAGCTAACAGATGATTGAATAAAAACACAAGTTGCACTAGATCATAATTTTCTCCTCAGTGCATTTATTTATATGAATCTGCATCAATAGATAGAAATTAAGATAAGTAAATATTAACAAATATTAACATACATTAGCCTTTATTTTTAACTTGCAGTCAGAATTTAAAACAGGGATAGGAATAATAAAAATAGAAGAATCTCTTTAGGAGATGAAAGGGTGCAAAACCCGACTACTAATCACATACTAATCAACTTGGTTTGAAATTAGCATAATCTATGGACAAGATATTTTTATTTGTAAACCATTGTTTTGCATGTACACTGAGAGTTTCTGCACTGGAGACAATTTCCTTGTGTGTCTAATCACACTTGGCCAAATAAAATTCTATTCTATTCTATTCTATTCTATTCTATTCTATTCTATTCTATTCTATTCTAGTCCTAGTCCAGTCCAGTCCATTATATGGCTTAGTGTGATTTGGAAACCTAGTTGCAGAATCGTCACCTGGAGCAAAAAATTAATTAAATTAAATTAATACCTGAACTTTTTGAACTCCTGGGCCATTTATGTTGCACTTTAGATCAAACAAGTGATATGTTAGGATACTCCCTTACCTACAGACTAGTGTCTTCTGCATTGTTGAGGCTCTTTCTTAGATATAAAAATTGTAAAAGACTCACATTGAGCTGGAACCTCTGCTGATTACATAAGGCATGGCCCTGTTTTTTCTTGGCAAAATTACAGAAGAGATTTGCCACTGTTTCTTCTATATATTTTTTCAGGTTTTCCAGTAAAAATGTCCTGGTTTTTTTTTTGGGGGGGGTTATTTTCTATACAAGTATTAATGAAGACTTAGCTTTTGAAAGATCAGCCAAGGATGGGCAATTGCAGGAAAAGAAAAGAAATGTGACGATGCAATTAACTTCAGTTAAAGAATCCTCATCACTTGTGTCATGATGCCATGATAAACACAACCTCCTTGTGCCTTTTTGTGGATGTCCATGAAACCAAAGTCTCTGTTACCATTGGAGTTGAACATCTGTTAGATACATTCTCAGTTTATATTCTCAATCCACTAACTTGATTGTGTGAATTGTTCTCTAATCAATACCTTATATCTTTCTGAGCACTTCATATATGTTCAGTAGCAGGATTAAAAACAGTATAGAGTAGCCGTGTCAAACACGCGATCCATGGGATGAATCTGGCCCATGATAGGCCACGGAGTTGCCCCGCAAGGCCATTCTGGAGACAGTGAGGGACCAGCCCCTGCTGCCCAGAGCCCAGTCATGGCCATCCAGTCAGCCATGATGCCCAGGCCACGCTCACCCTGGCCCCCAAGGGCAAACAAACTCCTGATGAGGCCTGCGACGGGATCGAGTTTGACACCCCTGGTATAGAGCAACAATATCAAATTATACTGCTGCAAATGTTCAGGTTCAGTTTTTGGAACAAAGAGGGAGGATAATCCTGAATTTTAGAAAATTTTCCTCATTCAGATTTAGTTGTTATAACAATTGCACTTTGCATTTCCCATTGGTTTCAACAATGATCTTTGGAGGCATTTGGAACATGTGTGGTCTTTTCCTCTTCTTCAGGCAATAATACAAATTTACACCTGCTCGAGTATGTATAGAGGTTGAGTTATATTGAGTTTTCTTGGACTAAAAACAAAAACAATTTGAAATGTTTTTAAAAATATTTTTCAAGTTCTGTTATTTAAAACAATTACATAAACTGTTGAACCCAATCATATTTTAAAGTTTACATATAACTTACCTGCCTGAATCAGAGGTGGGTACCTAACGGTTTGGTCCGGTTCTACCGAACTGTTAGTAACTTACCAGCCTGGTTCGGTAGAACCATTAGTAACCCAGGCCTTCCACCGCCCTGAGCCAGTTCTTTCTGCAGTGCCATAGGCACCTCCATCTGCGCATGCGTAGAAGCTTTTTTAAAGTACTGCACATGTGCGCACAAAGCACGCACGTGGCTGCAGCATGCCTCTGAGCAAACTGGCAGTAACAACATTTAGAACACACCACTGACCTGAATCAATCACCAAATAGAACAATATATTCTAAGAGGTTAGTTTCTATTTAAAACAGCACCTAAACTGCGAAACTCTTTTCCACTAGAAATCAATATGTCTCCAAAGTCTAAGCATTTTGTTATACTACCGTAGTAAAACTATTGTTTCATTGAAGACTTTCAACATATCTGATATAATCAGGTACTTATGCTTTGTAGTATTTTTGAGGGTTCATATAATACTAACACTAAAGGTGCAGATTTTGCATGTAGTTATTTGAGAAAAAGCCTTAGTGACTCTCCTGGAATTTAATAGACAGGTACAGGATTGCATTGTAGGGCTTCTAAAAGAGGATGGAGAAGCATGTGGTCATCTAGATCTTTTGGATTCTAAAATCTATTAGTTCCAGTTATCATAGCCAGTTTTCAAGGATAAATATCATAGATATTCCTCTACCTTTGTTGCAAAGCTTTGTTGTCTGGCCTTAAAGCAAACCAAGATGGAATTTGAGGACTTTACTGCTGAATAAAATATACCTTTTAGCCTTTTTATTTTTACATGACTACTATCTCTATAATTATTTCCCATCTATTGGGGAGATAGGGATTGATGGTAGGTAAAGGTTTCCCTTTTTTCCCTCTGCCACCAGGCACACATAGCATCTCTGTTTCTTAGGGAAATTGCTACATGAGTATTTTAAACAGCAGTAATGGAAAAGGACAGGGAAGCTAAGGAGCCCCGCAAATATTGAAGTCAAGTGAAGTGGAGCCAAATGGAACCAATCTAGTGTCATTTGGGTCTTGCATTCCAGCAGCTGCCTTGAGTAATTATTCTCTAACTAGTGTCAACGAAATGCCAGCAAGCAGATGGAATACTCAGGGAATTTCGTAGGAGATTCTGCTATCTCTCCCCCCTCCCTTTTCTTGCCTTTATTTTCTTTTCCTTTTTCTTAAAAAATCCTTTTAAGGATTTAAGGATGAATAGTCTTGATGCAGAGAATGTTTATTGATATGGATATGATGGTGATGGAAGTTCATATATTTCCCTGTTTAGATTAGTTTTGCTGTAGAGCTGGGAGGATTTTCCTTTGACTTACTCAATGTGGGTTTGAAATAATTGTAGCTAGACCAATACCTTCTAACATTCATGGTCCATCTACTGTTAGCATCTTAGGCCAAGTCAAATCCAAAAATGCTAGGGAGTTTCTAGAAGCTTGGCATTCAAACAAATCAGTCATCAATAGATACATAAAGATAAACCATATCTACACACCATTCAAAACAGATGATAAAAAGCTAAGAAAGAAGACCAGAACACCTTTTCTTCAGCAACCAGCAACCAGATTAGCCAGGATTAACACTACAAGAACTATCAAGCAATAAACAATATTCTACTCAAGGAACTACCAAGAAGAAAATCAAACCCCCACCCAAACTGGAAGGGCTACTGAATATAAACAGGGCGCAAACCCCACCCTCACTCACTCTAATGATGTTACCTAGTTGGGTAATGCAATACCGGCAAGCAAATAACTAAAGTCAGAAAACACAAAAGATTCCACAGTTCAATCCTGAGTGTTTGTGTGTGTTTGTGTGTATGTATACACACCCTAAAGTCATCTGTAACAGTTGGTCTTTATAACATACTGACATTAAGAATTTAAATATGGTACACATACAACAATGTAGCAGTGTTTCCATCTTTTGTACTTAATAGATATTAAATTAATTGTAAGTATTATTTCAACCTATTATTTTATTACAGATATATCTAGACAATGTAAAAATAGTAGTGCACTTGTTGCGCTCTTTTTACATTTCTGACATGTATAACTTTTTTTGTTAGACTCAGGAGGAATCTTCCCCTCTTCCTTTTGCATGGTTTAGATTAGCACCAATACAATAGTGGTTGTTCATGAAATCAATCATGAAATCATTCCTTGAAATTGTGGGTGGGAGAAATGTGAAAACATTTGATCAAATAAATTCAGCTACCTGGCAGAGATAAGGGAAAACCCCTCCTATAGACTAAGAGAAAGTTGCCATTCTTTAATTTGTGTATCACTCAACACAATGGATGAAGAAGCAGAATTGTTCTTGTTCCAGCCTTGCAGATAAATGTAAATGTTAATAGGCTACTTCCTAGTTCTGCTTGATTGTTTCTTGCCAGCTAAAATACCTTAAGCAGGCTAGTAAAAATATCTTCTATCAGGAAGAAGAGTTCCTAGAATCACAAGAGTTGGAGAGCATTTTTGAGGCCACCCATTCCAACTACTGCTTAACCCTTCATTGTATATGGGTGGCTCAAACTATTCTTTGCCAATGTCTTGCATTTCTACACTAAATATAACCCGAGGGGTTTTCCTCTTGACTCCAGTATAAAAAGTCAGCAAGCTGGAGGAAAGAGAGTAATCTGTTTTCCCATGTCATTTGTGCTTACTCACTTGCATGGAATCTGATGTGCGCTGTGTCTTGAATTTATGGTTGCCTTTTAATCAGGAAATTATAGAGCTGATGTAACTTGTAGCCAAGTATCCTGGACAGCTCCTGTTACTTGCTATTTATGGCTTCATGACTTTACATTAATACACTGTCCATTTAAAAAAAGAGAATGGTTCAAGCTGTCCTATCAACCTCTGGATCTCAACACTTGATACTGAAAGAATAAAAAGCTGTATGTTTCCAACTTCTTTCATTATTTTTATAGTAATATTCTATCAAGAAAGATAAGGATAGATGGTCTACTGGAGAAGTGCAAAAGGCAATTAACCTGAGGGGGGGGGAATGCAAGATTTAGAAAAGTCTATGAAAGATAAATAAGAGCAAAGGTCAGAATAGTCAAACTATGCCCTTTCTGGTAGAACCTATAGCTGAAAAATGTAGACAAAGTGAAAGTGACATTTTTACCAAGAGGAAGAGAAGGTTGTCTACTTCAGATTATGAATTTTGAGACAGTTAGTAAGAACCAATTAATCAATCTTGCTTCGTGCTTGAGGCATTTCTAGGCAAGCAAAAACTCACCTTTTTAGATATGTGATAGAGTGGAAAAATGTTTAGGTTTGACAAAATTGTGGAAATAGAAGAAGGGGAAGACAATGGATTAAGTAGACGGATAAGATCAAAAACAGTAACATAAATATAGTAAATATAGTAAAGGCAGGAGAGGCGGTCACCTTGCATCCTGCATAAACAGGAGTGTTGGTGGCTCCCCATTGCCACTCACTTTTTTTTATAAGAACTCACTATGTGGGTTAGGTCTGCCATATTTGAATGCAAAAATTGTGATGATGATTGAAGAGCAGCAAATAGGTAATTTGTTTTGCATTTCTTTGCTGCCATATCTATTGTTTGGAGTTTTGCAGGCCAGGATTGGAGTTTCAATAGGAGGCAAAGCTAAAAAGTGGCATGGAAAGAGGCAGGAAGTGAGCAACGGAAGAGTTATCTTCTACCATCTTGTGTGCTGGTCTTCTTCAGCCATTGATCACTTAGCAGTAAAAAAGATGGTCATAAGATAGAGATACAGAGCAGAGATGGGTTCTTAACAGTTCGGTCTGGTTTTACCGAACCGTTAGTAACTTACCAGCCCGGTTTGGTAGAACCGTTAGTAACCTTGGCCTGCCACATCTCCGAGCTGGTTCTTTTGGTGGTGCCATAGGTGCCACCATCTTGGATTTTGCCATCTTGGATTTTAAAGCACTGCACATGCGCATGTGTGCAAGCATGGCCACAACACACCACTGAACCCCTGAGCGAACCGGCAGTAACAACATTTAGAACCCACCACTGATACAGAGATATTTATTTATAGCATCTAGTGATGCATTTTTCAACCCAGCTCTAGTATGCCATAAAAGGCTGTTCTGTACTTCAGCAGCCATATTTAGAGAACATAAGTGGATGATGTTGCTTTCAACTGGGTCCAACCCATTGTGGAGACAGCCTGTCATTGCATTTGTATGTTCCACTTCTAAAGTGGTGTTTTCCTGCTGCTTCTAGCACCATCAGCAGCATCTCACCTAGAAGAATATCTGCTCCTATTGGATATATGAGGCTGCTGAAAGTCACAGAGGCAAAAATTTGAGATCTCCCACAAAACCAAGGAGCCATTTTTTCCTTTTCAATTGCCAACCCTTCTAATGGACTCTTCAGCTGTAGACCTTACAAGAATGATAGAAGGAGGGTGCATGTCATTAAGTGTATATGTACTGTACATGTATATGCAGTGGCATTTATCCCACAGACATGTCCTATGGGATCAGAGAACTGTTGGGGGAAGAGAAGTGTGTGTGTCGGGGGGGACGGGACATGGGAAGTGACTCCCATGTCCTGAGTTAAAGCTCCTTAACCAACCTGGGACAGAAGGCATAACAATAACTCAGCAGCAGTTTTTGACATATGTCCAATGATCTTCCAAAAAACGAGTAAGAAACACATCCATCCATAGATTAGATACTGCTGTTACCTTTACAGGAGGGAAGAATGGAGTAGCTGGCCTTCAGTTGTCAGTTCTCTGATTCCATGATTTCCCATGGTCAAGTTGCCGTTCCCTGTGGACTAGGTAGTACAGGACCAATTCGGGGGCCTGGGGATGTTTTTCACACATGTGCCATGGTCCTCTGCACACATGTGAAATAGTAACACACACCCCCAAATTAGGTCCTACATCAGGGTAGGATGGAATGGCTGCTTTTCCTTAGGAAAATGTCACCGTGAATTGAACCTAACATAATGGCAATTAACTACCGTAACTTTCTTACCCTGCATGGTATGCATGGCTTTTTTTCAGCTAACAATTTCATCTTTAGTACAATTGTGTGAGTCAGTTTAGGCTGACTCACTTAGTCAAAGTTTATCCAGAATTGTTCTATAGCAAAAAAATCAGGACTCTGATAGCACCTTTTCAGACTTATACATTCTATTAAGGCATAAGCTTTCATCACTTCATCATATGAAGTGGATATTCAGTCCTTTACTAGAAATGGAATGTATGGATATCTGGAGCATTTGTGGGATAGACTGACAATGGAATTTCTGCAGATCAAGTGAACTAATTTGTTTCAATACCTTCCTGCTTTTTCTGTCTTTTTCCTCTATGGCTTATTTCTTAATATATTCCCATATCAACAGTCATCATATAATACCAGTTCTAATGTGTTATAATTTGCTTTGCCTGAATTGCAGGCTGTCCCCATTTCTGGAAAAGCTGTCACCTAACAATTGTTCTAGATAATTAGATTCCCAAATACTGTATATGTAGACACATTTGAATATATTTTAGAAAAATCTGATTAAGGAGTTTCCCTATACAGGAATTTGGGTTGTGTAGAAACTGCTACGGCTTACAGCAGAAAGAAATAGAGATACAAAGATTTTCTTCATGTTTACATGAAGATATGAATTTGAGGGAAATGGTAAGAGTGTATTGACATGAGCGTAAGATTAACGTCAATGACTTCCGCTTCTTATTCTTACATTCAATGAATTAAGAATTATTTTATTTGAAAAGAGCTACAACTTCTTATACCCCTCTCTCTTATTTTTATGTGACCTAGAGGGTGGAGAAGAAATATGGTGTACATTCTTTAGAGGACATGAATAAGAAATCTAGAAAAATTCTGTAAGTGAACATTTTGGATCCAGTGTTAAGATGCAAAACTTAGTATTTTTCCCCTTGTTTTTTACCCATGTGACCCCAAAAAAGTCACTAGAAATTGCTTGGAAAATTCTCATTAGTTTCTCTCATCAGGCACTCTGGAGTTTACAGAAAATATTCTTTCCCAATGTGATGTAAGAATGAAGGGCCTATTGACCTCCCCACCACAGCTGAAATAAAAAAAAAATCCCAAGGCCTGAAATAATGAATTGTCTCTGTATCTTCCTAAGATCCTGCTTAGATATAAAAAAGTGGTCTCAGATTTTTAAAAATCTTTCTGAATGATACATATATATGTGTGCGTGCATTTCTATACACAAGAAAAAATTAGAGATACCCAATTTATTCCTTGTGCGTTAAAGATAAAGAGGCCCTCAGGTCAGTCTCACTTCTTGATAATTCCATCCATGAAAACATCTTGGCCAGGGATATGTGGCAGGTTTGCTACTGTTTCCTTCTGAGATATTTTTTCCAAACTTACGTTCAGTTATGTGCAGTACGACAGCTGTAAGGAGGCAGTGTGACATAGTTGGCTGAGATGTGTTTATTGTTTGTTTATAGCTGCTTTGACAGTTTTTCTAGTGAGCTCTTATCCCACCACCCACATCCTTCAACAGAATGAGATGGTGTGGTCCTTTAGATCATGGGCCTCCAACCTTGGCAACTTTAAGTCTTGTGGAATTCTGGGAGTTGAAGTCCACAAGTCTTAAAGCTGACAAGGTTGGAGACCCCTGCAAGTTTAGATCATCTACCAAGGGTGTCAAACTAGTGGCCCACGGTCTGGATGTGTCATGTACAGACCACACCCACCCCAGCTGTGCAAAGGGGAAAAATATCACAAAAGATCACGTGATGGCAATGTGATGCCGCGCGTTTGATACCCGTGATCGCTAGATATCATGTGTCAATCTTTCTGACTGGGAATTTGGAGAACTGTAGTCCTAAAACACCAGATTGATTGATTTAAATGAAAGCCCAGAATCTGGACCCTTGTTTTAAATTCACATCATAATCTCGGTTGTCTCAAAAAATCAATCTGAAGCTATTCTTGAAGATAAAACAAGTTGACAGGCTTTAAAAGTTAATGTATTGATGCTTTACGGTTAGCAATAGCAACCCTGCCCCAGAGAGAAGGAAGTAGGCATAGGGAGCCTTTAATCTTAGAAGCACACAGCATGGTGTAAGGAATGAAGTGTCAATCCTTGTAGATTACTAAATCACAGAATCTACTAAATAAATTAATATAGTCAGCCTGAGAAAGTTCATATTTCCACACCAAAAGGCTGAATTATCCTGGACCAGCTTTAATCTAATCCATTTATCACTATTCATAAGGATAAAGAGATAAACAGGCCGCCTGGAACCTTTAGAAAAAAGTGAGAGATAACAGTTCTGCAAAATAAATAGCCTTTCTCTCCTTAGATGCAACTTTGGAACTAATGTAGGTAACCACCTCCTTTTTTCAAGATCTCAAATAGGTATTGTGTTGCAAGTCACCCCTGATAATGCCAACGGGCAGGGCTGGCTTGACAGAAATTTGATTTTTAATTTAATTTAAAAGGGATTT
>JANHFT010000303.1:234702-245858 GCA_032467955.1 Pseudoxenodon macrops | reverse complement strand
GTTGGGTGCCATTGGTAGCATGCTGAGTCCCCCAAACTATGTATCAGCATTCTGTGGAAGCTTTTGCACAGAAGGGAAGACAACTTTGATATCCTGGCTTTCTCTTGAGGGAGTTGAAAGCCATCCTGGATCTCCTATTCTACTGACATTTGTGTTTCATGTTGAATTTGAGTGCCGTCCTGAAATGTAACGCTCTTAGAATTATGAGGAAAGAAATATTCACAGTGGATGGAATTATGGATTCACGGTGCATAGTTGACTTGTCAGATGCTTTTCAGAATATAATATCCACAGGGAATGTATGGCCATAAAAGGTCATGCTGAAAAACAAGGAATATCTCTAACAATGCTTCTAAGGGTAAGCACAACCAAACAATTTCATCTGCTAAAGCAAGCAAACAACTGATAAAAGTTTTATGACTGAAATTGTTTTGTGCTGCGAGGACTTATAGAATATGAAGCAACTTTTGTATTATACCACAAGTTATTCTGTTCAACTACTGGTGGTCCTTGATTTATAACCACTATTGGGACCAGAGTTGTTAAGTGAATCACATCTGATTTTATGACCTTTTTTGTCATAGTTGAATCACTGGAGTTAACTGAATTACATGGTCATTAAGCGAATATGGCATCCCACATTTAGTTTGCTTTGACTTGTTGGAAGCCAACTGTGATGGTCACATATGTCAATCACGTGACCCCAGGACACTACAGGTAGTCCTCAACGTAGGACCACAATTGAGCCAAAAATGTATGACGCTAAGTGAGAAATTTATTAAGTGAGGTTTGCCCTATTTTATGACTTTTCTCACCACATTCGTTAAGTGAATCACTGCAGTTCTTAAATTAGTAACATGGTTGTTAAATGAATCTAGTTTCCCCATTGACTTTGCTTGTCAAAAGGTCACAAAAGGGGATCACGTGACTCTGGGATACTACTCCATCCTAAATGTGAATCAATTGACAAGCATCTGAATGTAAATCACGTGACCCTGGGAATGCTGCAATGGCCATAAGTGTGAAAAGTGGTCACAAGTCTTTTCCCCCCCAGTGCAATTCAATGCTATAGACTGAGAAGTGGTGACTAAGCAAAGTACATGTATGACACAGCTTTATGGCTGTAAAGATCTTAAATGCATGTGTTGAAGGGACTGGGGACACACAGTTTTTCAAAGTTACTGGATGACAGCTCTCATCATTTCTGACTATTGGGCTGATTTGATTATCTGGATTTGAGAGGTGATGGAATGGTTCATATGAACTTGGTTAGATTTTTGCAGATTATTTATTGTATCCCTTTCTAATGAAAGATGTATTTATTTATTACAGTTATTTATTCTTGCCTTTCAAAATGACAATCCCCCCAACGTGATTGATGAACTATATTATTAATAATAATATAGTTAAGCAAACATACAAGAATACTGCTTAAAAGCAAACTTCCTTTCTTCCTACAGGTTTGCTAGTGGTAACTTCTCAGTGTAGGAGAAGGAAAATATCCAGTTATTAGATACTTAGGTATCTAATTTAGATACTGTGCTTTTCAAGATATAAATCCCTTTTCTTTTGGAAGGAAATAAATGCTTAGATTTCTAGAAACCACACATTAGGCTAGTAGTTCTATAGATCCATGTCAAGCTTCTGAACCCATACTCTAGGATGCTGCTTTCACTGCTTGAAAAGCACATGTTTCTGGGGTTTTAATACAACATTTTCAAAAGCCTAATCCAAAAAGTGGTGAATATAGGGAAGATGCCTCCTATATCATCTGTTCACCTCCTGTCTTGATAAGTTAGTAAATAAACACTGTTGTTGAGCAAGCATGAGTCAGAGCAATATTTGCAGAGAGAGAGAGAGAAGGAAAGGCAGAGGGCCAACTCTTCAGCTGCACAAACTGATGTAAATTCATTGATTTTCACTGGCGCTGGGCAGATTTAGTCTACAAATTCCATCTTGAGCACAAGGTGCAGACACATTCATTAAAGAGCAGGAAGTGTTCCCATCTGTAGGAAGGAGCACTGGGGAGATTTTGTTCTTCTCTAATTAAAGCATTTTCCTTATTCCAAAAGCCCTTATTTCTTTTTGAATTCCCCCTGAGAAGCTTGTTTGAAAAGGCAGCTGAGAAGAGAGACCATCCACCTGAAATGCAGGAGGGAGAACTATACGCTCAATACAATTCTCTTTATCCCTTTTGTACAGGAGTTACAAAAAAAGTTTTGTTTTGCACACCTTTTAGAGCTCTGCATGCCAGCATTCATTCGTTTCAGACTATTTTCGTGAATAATGCTTTAATCGGGTCTCACATTTCTTGCATTTGTAAACGGAATGAAAACCTACATTGACCAGAAATGTACAGTTAAGGTTTTTTTTCTTCTCCTTTCTGTCTTGCATTACATTCACAGATGACACACATCAGAAGAAAAGGTACTGTAACGTATTTATGGAAACAGTTCCTAATTGTGTGTGTCTAGTATTCAAAACTTTTTAAATGGGCATGACGCACAGTGCCAAGAGATGTTTCAGATCCATGCTTCTCAGGAAGGACTGGAAAATAATACATTATAGAAAGAGAATCAAATGGCTTCTCTTTGACAAGCAATTACCTTTCCCCTTTGTGCAGGAAATTGCCAGATGCATGCTTTCAGCTATGCCTCAGCATGCATGGCCAGAGTGTTGTGCAAAAGAAAACCTATGGCTTGCTATATGTGAGAAAATCTCCTAGATCTTGTTTGATTCACCATGTAATGTGAATGTAGATCAGTTTGTAAATATTCAAACTGAATTGAGGCCTAACACCTAATATCTGCAGTGCTATGCAGATAATCGCCCCTGGCTTTTGGCAACTGGTCATTCAATGCTTCAGTATTTGGCTGAAGCCAGTGTATAGCTTTTTCAGGTTCACCATCATTTGCTTTCATTTCATGACAAGAGTTTTCAAGCAATGTTTATGGGCATTGAAATGGTTGTGTTCAATAAATAATGTATTTTCTTTATCTGCAGATGCATCAGATAGAAAATTTTAAATTCATAGAGTACGTTGTGCTTTGAAGGTACCATTTTTACAGGGATAACTTCAGTTGATTCCAGCGGGAGTCTGACAGTGAAATAGGATTTCAGGGTTCTGCCCTGGACATTTGCACAACATGATCTTGGTCAAGTTTCAGATGGCATTCAGAAGAGCAGGAAATGCGTCTTTTATTTTTGGAACTTCTCAAAATTATATTTTGCCCTGTGCATTGTTGCCAGCCTGTTATGCTGATCCCTTTAATTTAAGCCGCAAGGACTAAAGGTTTTTGTGTGGCCTGTGGATTATGCAGTATGTGACTCCATTTGCTCAGACAATCAATCCAAAGTAGCACAATTGTGAACTGTATGGCATTTATCTGTCCTTGTTCCAAGACATGCCTTCCTGTAGGAAACAGGATGGGGCCACTAAAAGCTTATTTCCCAGTGAGTACAAACAGGCGCAAAGTAAATTTCATTAGATATGAGCCCAGACTGTGCTGGAAACAATCAAAGTAGGTGAATTACTAATGAGATGACCAGTCAAGAGAAAATTTCCAGGAAAACCTCCATGGCACAGATTTGGTTTGGAAGATTTATTTTCATTCCTTTTCTATTTTCCAAAGGCTTTCAGCTTATCTTTCTTAAGTCCTCTGCTGTGGTCTATGGCTTTTTATTCCTATGTGATTGCTTTTTATAATTCATGTAGGGCTAAAAGCCATGGGTTACACAAAGGAATAATCCACTCTCTTGGATACCTCCAGCAAAGCTGTGTGAAATACAGATTCCTGAACTCTTTCCTCCTCCTTTAAAAAAAGAAACCATCCACATTTATTCTGGACGAATGTGACAGACCCACTCAGCAAGAGAACGTACAGAAGACTAGAGATCTTTCCTTTCCTTTTTCTGAGCTGCTTCTCTCCATTCAGAGTTGAAAGGAAGACTACTTCAAAGGTGCAAGGTGCAGTTTAATACATATGAGGTGCTTCCCATAAAAGAAAGAAAAAAGCACTGCCTTTCAAATATAGGTTCCAAACCTTCCCTTACCTGGTAGATTCCCCCATAATAAACGCTTCAAACAGAATGCTGTGCCATTTTTCTATAAAAGTCCCAGTGAGATAGCTAATGAACCGTGGAGAGAACAGATAGCCACAATGACAAGCTCTTCCTCATAGGTTTAGAAGCGAGATGAGTTGAGATATTTATTTCGGAACATAATGTGCAAAACCTGAGGAGGTTGGGGCAGAATAAGATTACCTATCTGTTTTTTGTAGCTGTTTCTTTGAAATTCAGGAGTAAGCAGGCGATAAATGTTTATCTCTGCATTGCACAAAAAGTATCACCGTGGCTCTGCCTACACAACATATGGTTATGCATAGTTAGTGTATTCATAACCTGTGTATTCAACTCAATTTTCTGGATTTACTTCATACGCTGCCCGAAGCATAAGCTATCCACAAAGACAGAGTTTGCAGAATATTTTTGCTAAAATGTTACTGTCTGGTATGTAGCTGTATTTGTTGAGTGAACACAGCCACGAGAGCCATAATGTTTAGCTGCTTCATGCCATAACAAATTAATAGTCATCCTATTTCTGGGTAGGATATCTGAGATTTCCTTCTATCAAGAGTGCCCCAGAAAGGCTGTCTCAGTTCCTTCAACGGACGCTGTGTTTCTGAGAGCCATTGCCAAATGCAAAGGTCATACCACACACCTGCTTTTCTGATTGTACTTGCTTGTAGTGGTGAATGAGTGGGACTTGGATGGCCAGTGCATAATTAACTAGCAATAATAGGAATGGGGTGGAGGGGATAAAGAACCCATTTAACCAGCTTCTTTATTGCAAACCAAAATGTTTTCTTCTGCTGGGAAAGTAATGAGCAAAATCCCATTTGCCTTTAGCCCAGTCTGAATTGGAACAAAACCCCTATGGAATGTGCAGTCCTGTTTTCACTGTTCCATCTTACCATCAATTGTATCCCTTAATGATCAGGGCAGCTGCACTGGGGGCCCAGGAGTCTTTGAAGGCCAGACTTTTAAATGGTCAGCATTGCTAATAAGGATTGAGGAACCTTTCTTCTCAAACACTGGTCTTTCCTGTATGGTACCTGCTCAGATTTGTTTCTCTCTGATTTCTGAGTACATCTGAAAGAGCCACCAGTGTTGTCTGCTGATTTATTTTATTTTTTTTAAAGAAAAGAACCATAGGGACAGCTGTGTAATACCTCTTAGGATCAACCAAGTGTTCACAAAGCTCACTGAACAAGCTTTTGAATTATATAGAATTCCTTTGTTGGCTAGAGTTTTACAAAAAAAAAAAAATCAAGAGAAAGAGAGAAAAGAAAAAGAAGAATATGGTGATATATAGGAATATACATATTGAGCTTGCTGTATAAGTTATAAGTCTCCAGATTGCTATGTGGCTAAGTGGGACTTGCAGGCTAATTAAAGAACTGTGCTGGAGGTTGGATGGAATTCTTAGGTCACAACAGGAGTATGTATCCTTTTTTAGGTTAGCCCTTTTTATTTTTGAATGGCTTCAATGGTTTCAATCATATAAGTGAAAGCAGAACAAAAAATTGGGAAGCAAGCCAGAATAAAAATGTAATGTCAGTTAATTTTGAATTCTAGTAATAATAAATATATATAGTTAATAAAATTAGTGTCCACCCGCGCTGTGCAATGCTTTGGATGTGATGATTTGAAAGAGGTTCTTCTGAATATATAAGAGAGCATAGAAGCAGCTCATATGTCTGACACATTAGAGCAGGTACATCTGCTGAGGAGCTGTATTAACATCCCTACACATCAGAGGTGGGTTCCTAACGGTTCGGTTCGGTTCTACGGAATCATTAGTAACTTGGTGGCCTGGTTCAGTAGAACCATCAGCCACGCCGCTGAGTCAGTTCTTTCAGTGGTGCCATAGGCGCCGCCATCTTGGATTATTTTTAAGTACTGTGCATGCGCACGTGCCCCTGAGCGAACGGCAGTAAGAAGATTTAGAACCCACCTGTGCTACACATGCTTCCATACTAAATCCAAAGGCCTGCATGGCCCTACGGTCTGTGTGTTTAAAAATGTCCTCTTGCTATTTGTTTAAAATGTGACTATATATGAAAGAGCTCTGTGTGTTTTGTGTGTCCATGACTTTGGGTAGCTAAATGTGGCTAAAGGTTTCAGATTGTGTTCTCTAAAGTTATATAGAAGGATACTAAGATTAAAGTTACCAGGAAAAATTCAGCAGTTTGTGCCCTGGTGGTTATAACAGCAGCACAGATTACCAGATAAAGTCTCTCATACAATCAAGATAAGAATTGCCAGCTATTAATAATACTCAAAAATATCAGTGGTAAATAAAGAAGAACCTAAAGATCTCCTCTTCACAGATACAAATTGTAGCAGCTGAATGTAGTCTTGAACAGGATTGAAGATGTCTTATAAAACAGAAAATAGAAGAAATAATCTGGCACTTTTTATTAATAAAATCAAAATATACATTGTAGTAGGGACTGAATACTGAGGCAATAGAAGTCAAATTGAACAGATTTAATTAGTGGATAGAGGACTAGAATGCTTTTCCGCCTTACAGAGACAATTCCATCTTTTGAGATCACATAGATGGTAAAAAGTCTGGATAGCATATTTTTAATTCCACATAATTGTAATGGTTCCTCGGGTAATCTAATAGACAGGGACAATTTGTCTCTTTATTTAATTAAATATTGAGCATCCAACATCCTTTATTTATATTTCAGACACAGGAGACTGGCTTAGTCTGTCTTCAGAAACTAAATACGATTGGACCTGGTTAATCCATCGATGGGAAACTAATAGGGCATACTGGGGCTATTAGCCTAGACTAAGAAGTTGAACAGCAGCAATCTCTGTTGACAAGAATACTGCATAAATATTTCATACTAATTATGTATAACTAAAGGTGTGCCATTAATTGGTTTATAAAACTTCAATATGTTTTTTAAATATATTTTAGATTCTTGTCTCTTTCAATTTGTTATATTATTGATCTGGTGTTTTTTTTAGCAACACAGGTAAAAAAAGAAACTTTCAACCATCTACATTTCTGCAAATCATTTGACTGCAAGAGAGATGCTGTAAAAGAATGTTCATTTTCTAGGACACTAACAGTATGTTGGATAAATTAGCACTGGAGTGGCTGATAGGGAGAAAAATATGGGGCCCTGAATGGATCCCACCTATGACTCTTAAATTCTAGCCAACTGAATTTCTCTAGATTCCCAGGTTTCTCTACTTTCTTTTCTTTTGTAATTTGAGTACTGGTTTAGCATTCTTGCACATTCTCATTCATTTGCCTCCTTCTGTTCTTGGCAAGCAAATGAAATCCAAGTTCTTTTACAGCAGAGGTTTATACCTGATCATTTAGAACTGAATTCCATACTGTTCTACTGTTCTATATTTTTAGTAAGAGGATTGCAATCTTTATCGATTCTGCTGCTCTTCTAACAAGCAGATATCCTCAATTTTTATATGGACATGTATACGTATATATTCACTGCATTGATTATGCACTGATTATTTTGTAATAAATCACTGTACTTATTTATTACAAAATATCAGTAGCACAATGCATCCAAGTATTGTAAAATACATCTTTATATTTCATCAAACCATTCTTTAAGAGTTAAAGGTTCATCAGAAGACATCTAACTTTGAGTAACTAATCCACTGAGGCACTGAGAATATCATTAGGCTGATAGTTTGAGGGAGAACATCTGAGCCACCTTTGTGCTAATTGTAAATTTTACAAGCAAATTATTAATGAAAGATAGAATGCAGAAGAGAAAGGCAAAGAGTTTTCATACTATAGGTTGCATGAGAGAATGAGATGAATAAAATCTCATATATATATGTGTGTGTGTGTGTGTGTGTGTGTGTGTGTGTGTGTATGTATGTATATGTATATATTAGATACTTATAACTGAAAGTTTTCTGGAGGAAGGTATGTCTAATTGGGAAGAATTGGTAAATAGGAACATATTGCAAAATTCTGTCACAATTTGGTGCAGCTTTTTATTTGCTGCTAAAGGTACAAGTGTCCTGTTTTTCTTGCTATTTAATCACCACAATGAAATACTTTTGAACTTGCAGGATATTTTGGATGACAAAGTAGCTAGCCATATTTTAGCCTCACATATTGTACAAATCCAGCTCATGGGTTAGTTTATGATTCCTTGTTGGATGAGCTGAGAGATTTTATGAAATTTGTTTGCCACCCATTTCATATCCAATGACAATTAGGTTTTGAAAAACTTAACCATGTTAACTACCCATGCAAATACTGAACTTAGCACCAATGTGGTCTTCTGTTTGAAAAAAAAGTACATTTTTTGGCATAACATCAGTCATGAACTACTAGAATAAACTGATGTGCAAGTTTTTATAATTTACTGTGTCAACCCACAGAATAATCTGCATATCATGTTGAGTCACATATTGGCCAACCTCATCTTCCCATAGTTGTTTGTAGTCAACTGATCTGAGAGGCACATCAAGGTTTGTCTCCATTGGGCTGACATCTAATAACGGTGCTGGCTATTCACTAATTTATTCACTAATGATAGAAGTTCTCTAGATAGATATTAAAAGCTATCAACCCGTTACAAATTTGTCAGAATTGCTTGTGTGCTAGCCTTCATTTGGAAAGCCCTGACATTTTTTTTTACACATTTGGCAAACAGGTGTGTATAAAGCTAGAGTGTTCATTACAAATTATTTATTTGTCTCTGCCTCTTTTTGGCAAGAAAGCTCCGATGGTGTTGAACCACAGGAAAATCCCTCTTTCTTTCTGATAGAAAATGGCTTATTAAGTAACAGGCTACCCCACTGGTGCTGACTCAGGCAGAAACTAATGAACACCCTGGCTGGCCATTTGAAATTTATTGCACCTATTAATTACAACCATTAGATGCAGCCAGTGAAATTTTTATAATGAGGACCCTTGCGACTTTGCTTTCCTAGCAGCAAATTAACTGTGTATATGAAGGCTGAGGAGGGGAGAGAGGGTTAGAATCAATGGCATCAGCATACTTTACAGAAGCAATGTTTTAATTAGTGGTTCTCTGCAAACACTGCAGCCTGAAACTCCAGCTGAATATGCATCATTATTTCCCATTAAAGAGACAATGCTTCCCTTTACTAATTGACTTTATTTCCTTTTAAGGTTTTTTTTTTAAAAGCAGAAGTTGAATACTTTATGTCTGGGGTTGAATAAATTGGGTGAGGGGATTGTTGTTAATGAAATTCAGAGTTAATAATTAAAATAGAAGTTAAAAATAGGGATAAAAACAAAAGGTGAAGTGTATCTATCTGTCTCACATTAGCACTCCACCTTTATTTGGAGGTGCTCAATGTAGTACCATATGTTGTAATGATCTCATACTTAATACAACCCCGTGGGGTAAACTTCAATTGAGTGAAAATATATCTATATTGGTCATGGAATATAAATTGAATCCTAAATAACATTTAGTGCCCTGGTTACCAATTATTTTCATGGTAATTCTGGAACCAATTAGAGGTAAATCTGACCTCTAATTCAATACTGGATAGCCATGACCTACCAACTGATGCTAAAGTCTCAGAGATTCTCATTCCGGCTGCAAAGTTCCCTAAAGATTTCCAGCAAACTACCAGTAAGAGAGTATGGGTGTGACAATATTTTCAGCAACATTATACAAGTCCCACTTCTGTTCTAAGAACACATTTTGCCACATCATTGTCCATTTCTACTTATCAGCAGTCCATGATTATTTGCCTTTGCTCCTTTTTGCACTGCCCAGCTACAGATTGTGGCAGCATCTAGCCCATTTTGGCTGAGTTTAAAAAGATAAATGGTATTGCATGTGGTTAGTATTTGCATGGCAAACCAGGGCTGTAGGCTAACATCCTGGAAGTAGGCAATGGTAAAGCCACTTTGAAATGTAAAGTCAGGAAATCTAAATGGACGTGTCTATGAAGTTGCTAAATGTCAAGTTTGGTTTGAAGGCAACTTTACCTGCCACAGTAGAAGAAAAGTCTATGGTTATCTAGTTACTTATATTTACAAATTACACCTTTGCAATTTGTTTCTTTTTCATCAAGTCACCCTAAGTTGATGGACTATTTTATTTTATTTATTTTATTTCTATGCTGCCTATCTCACTGTTACATCAACTCTGGACAGCTTACAATGTTAAAAAAAAAGGTAAAATGACACTAGAATATAATTAAAATTAGTAAAATTTAATAGAAAGGATTGAACAGAGAAGCTAAAAACCAAGATGGGCAACCTGGTTAGCCACTACCACTATAGGAGCCCCCTGTCAAGACTCCAGGCCAAGTGACAGAGCCAAGTTTTTAGGCTCCTCTGGGAGACCAGGAGTGTGGAGGCAGACCTCACCTCAGGTGGAAAAATATTCCAGAGGGCGGCGGATACAGCAGAAAAGAAAATTTTAATTAACTATTGACTATGTTATGTGTAACTTACCTTTGCAGTACCTTTTCCAAAAACTCTAGTC
Source organism: Pseudoxenodon macrops (assembly GCA_032467955.1). Classification (NCBI taxonomy): domain Eukaryota; kingdom Metazoa; phylum Chordata; class Lepidosauria; order Squamata; family Pseudoxenodontidae; genus Pseudoxenodon; species Pseudoxenodon macrops. Next base: position 235,317 of record JANHFT010000303.1, on the reverse strand, counting down.
ATGACGCACCTTTATTAATAAACACCATCTTAACACTTCGAAACAGTTGTACTTCTGTACTACATTGCTTATTGAAGACTCCAGGTTCACTTTTTCCATCTCCAAGTAATATTGGAAAAGTCTCCAGTCTGAAATCCTGGATTGTTGCTACCAGTCAGTGCAGACAATCCTGAACTAGATAGATCAATGGTTTGATTTGCTGTTACGCTTTTCTTATATTTCTGTTTAATGCACCGAGGCAATTTCATAATTTTCTTTGTTTTATGATTATGTAAACATATTATAAGAGCTTTGTTATGTTAAATGGCATCAAGACATATGGATATACCTGTACATTGTACAGGACAATATATGTGGTATACCCTTGTGGTAAAATAGAAAATTTAATCATTTCAGTGAGGGATGGATTTCATCTGATTTGATGGAAGGACTGGCCAATCTCAATCTTGTATTACATGATTTAGAGAGTTGCATATCATCCCAAAATCAAGATTTTTCATGCTTAAATATGTGATGACTTTATTTTAAAAAAATAATAATGTTTATTAAAGTTTTTAAAAATCAACATACAAAACCTTACAAACAGTAAACAAACAATAAACAAATAAACAAAAG
>JANHFT010000303.1:221024-234295 GCA_032467955.1 Pseudoxenodon macrops | reverse complement strand
AAGAAGATGTTGGATAACCATTTGTCTGAAGTGGTATAGGGCTTCCTGCCTAGGCAGGGGGTTGGACTAGAAGACCTTCAAGGTCCCATCCAACTCTGTTAATCTGTTATTGCAATGTGGGGCTACCAATGATTTCAACTAGATCTTGGAGATTGGATGGAGCCTGAATCAATTTTCATTAGCCTTGAACCATCCTGCCCAGAGCCTGAAGCTGTGCAACTGGTTACCTTTTATCTTTGACCACTGATTGCTTGACAAATGTTCCAACATTATACTCTGACTAGGATTAAGATTTTGGTTAAGATTTTGACAGGAATTTCTAAAGAAGCTATTATGTTCTTCTATGATTAGCTAGTTAGATGGAATCTTTAAGGGTTGTCTTGTCCGTATGCTGGGTTAGATATATTGTGCAAATATATTTTTAGTGCTCCAAATTCCCTCATACTTACTCAGAATGTGATATCTAATTTTCTGTTACAATAGAACAGGGCTGATTATCCAACAACCAGAAAATTATATGCAGCTCCATTCCATGATTTAAGATTCCTGGAATACTCCAGATAGTGCTACTACGATTTCAGGAGTTTTTAGGGAAAACAAAATAGATTTTACTGTTACTGCCCTTTGGAACATAGTTCCTTCTGAGATTAGATGTTCTTAAAATGATGATTTATTTCCAGATTTGGAGGTTGGCATGTTAGAGTCCATGGTATAGATCAGGGGTGGGTTCTAACTTACCTCGCCGGCGGTATGCTGCCTCCCGCGCCTCGTGCACAGTAGAAAAAAGCCCCGAAAAAGTCCCCCCAGAAAAGGCTGAAAACAAGATGGCGATGCATGCGCAGTGCCAGAAACTCAGCTCCTGCACATGCACAGAAGAAGAAAAACCAGAAAACCTTTTTAAAAAAAATTCCCCCAAAAGAAAATCCCCAAAAAAGATGGCGCCGTCCACGGACCAGAACCGGCTCTGTGATGTCACCAGCGGTTTACTACCTACTCTATAGAACAGGTCCGTACCGGTAGGAGCCCACCTATGATTAGGGATCAAAATAAAGGCTCACCCAGTACAGAATTCTGTTTCTGTAATTGCCAACCGTATGTTTGTGGGAAGCCAACAAGCAGAAGATGAAGGAAATACCATACCTCCCACTCAAACTTCTCAGTTTTTATGTTTTGACTATTTTTGCTTTCTTAAACTTTGGGTACATATGTTCCTAGAAAAAGAAGACAGATATGTTTAAGATATTTATAATAAATACATGTTTGGCAATGCTAGAACTGCATTTCAAATTACAACCTGTCATCTAGAATTGGCAACCAGATTAAAGGCAAATTATCATCTTTATATATACCATCTAATAACAGAGTTATCTGGCTGGCTTATCATAAGAATCATTAAAATAAAATCATCAATAAAATCATCATTCAATTTCATTGTACACATGTTGTGCATTGACAATAAAGGTTAGATTTTAAAATATTAAACTGCAAGTAGAAGTCACTAAAAAATTAACACAGACATTAACAACAAAGTTTTAAAATTAAGGCAGGATTATATATTTGCAGGGGGAGACAGCAAGCAAATAATACATGCCTCAAGACATCATTGTACAAGTAGCAGAACCTATGTGATGGACTTCATAATGCAAATTATACAATCACATATTTTGCATAATGACTTCATAATGAACATGTCATCATTTGAAATCATTGCTGCTTGGAAAAGATATTTATTTTTTTCCTACTGCCTATTTAATATATGTACATATGATAAGCAGGAACCCATCACTTTAAAAGTTCTCACTTAAGTATTCACTTACTGAACCTCATTTAGAAATACCATCTGAAAAAACGTATCTCTCAGTTGCATGATTCATACAGTAAATTACACTAAGATATTGTTTTCTCAGCTATAATTTGTTAAGGAAATCACTATGGTTGTCAAAAACATATACTGTAATACAAATCACAATAACTGAATTTATACAACCAGATTATGTATGAACAATGTGCAATGTATGAACTCAGCCAAAGTCTCTTAGTGAATATATATGGAATTCTGACATTCAAATCTCTTACTTCCTGCTATATCAATCTATAGCCAGAATTTGAAGTCATGTATGAATTAGAGACTTGCTTGCCATGTAAGATACAAAGGTTGTACTACTAAATGGCAGGAAAGCATTGGAGTCAAAGCAGAAGATCCTTTTTAGGACCAATACAGGAAGTTCCATTTTACCCACAAGGCTGCTGTTCATCTAGCTTATTATTGACATATCTGATTTATTGACTGACAGACATATCTTTGTGCCTTGCCAGGATTTCACATAGGATTCCTCCTTATATGGAAGAGCGCAGATCTGAACCTGGGAACTTCTGCAAGCAAAGCCTATATGATTCTGCTGTACTATAACTCTTCCTTTTTCTATCCCATTGTAAAAATGATGTATTATATAGAAGCATCAGTAGACCAATAAAAAAAACAATCCATATTTTGTTGATTTATTGACTAGTAGTTATTCCTCAATCTTCCTCTGAATGTTTGATTATCTTTCTTGTATTTAACAAGAAATAGTAGCATAAGAAAATGAAGAGAAGAGCAAAAGTCAGATTATATAACATTCTCAATTTGAGGAGAGGCTGATGTATATATATGCACAAACATACTGTATAGTTACAATCTTCTAGGAATGGATATCTATATCAAAAGTCTTATAGTTCATATTTAGCTATAATCTGCTTCTCTACAAACTCCACCCATAGGTTCCCGTTCTCTATAGACTAGCAGAATCCAGTGCAGCTCTGAATGTGCCTGAATAATCATATATCTGCATGTTTAGTCCTACAAATGGCCATTTAACTTCCTTATTTTTCTATGGTTGTGAGGTTCTGGGAATGTGTTTATAGTAGTTCATGCATTTTGGATCTTCTCTCTTGCTTGAAAGATTACGTTTTTAATTAAATTTGTTAGATGGAAAAGCTGTTATGACAGAGTGACCTTTTGCCCAATAAACTAACGTAATACTCATCTTACAATGCTGTATCATAGGATTCCACAATCTGAGAACAGTCTCTGTGTGCACATTTTCTTCCAGACTTAACAGCAAGTTGAGCATCTGAAAACTTTATTTAAAATCTACATTAAGTTTTGAAATCTTCCATTTGGAACTGGGCTAATGCCACCACAGCTGGCTTTCATGCCTAAGAGAGGCCCACAGTCTCACAGTCTCTTGATTTTTAAAAACAATACCTGTTATTCCAGTGATACAGCATGTATGATTTGTGATCTCAGCCTCGTAGAAATGGGGTACCAAAAAGTTATGATTGTGGCTGTGACCCTGTGATCAAGCCTCCACTCCCTTTTTGCATACAATGCACCTAAAAAGGGTGAGGCTTTAATCCCATGATCAAAGCCACCATCTTGAATTTTTTGAAACCTCTCTAAGGATGCCCCTGAATGGATAGTTATGACTGGATGAATGGATGGATGGAGCAGTAAGAAATGTAATAAAGCCCTACATGCTATATATCAAACCCTTGTGTTGATATTTTTCTACCCTGGTCCTTGATGCTGATTAAGGTATTCTAATCCTAATTGGTGGCAGCAAAATTGCAGGTGGGTAAGGAATGAGTTCACCTTTGTAGCTGCCAAACCAACCTTCCAAAAGCTTCATTTGACGGATCTTTGCTCTCTTCCAGCTGTTACATCCAGAAAACCTTTTTTTCTATTCACAGAATAAAAGTGGCAGAGAGATGCAGTAAGATGAGGACTGTCTGCTTCACAAACCTTGCAGACAGGAAGCCTCATTAAACAGCCTCTTGCCATTGTTCTGTGCATTTCAAAGGAAATATCTAGACTTTATTTAAAGCAGGAGCCAGGCAGACAGGTATACAGAGAAATCTGTCAAATAAAGCTGATGGGGGGGGAAGGGTAGTGAGAGGCTGCAGCTGCAGCCATGAATTAAAAGGGCTGGGCTTATCTGTATTGGGGCTGCTTTGTGCCAAAGGCAGGCTCCTTCTCTGGAAAGACAAGGTCAGGCTGAAGCAGAGAGGATAAAAGTAGTGTCGGCTGGTTCCCAGGTTACTGGATGGGAGGGATGCAATTGTCATTGCCGTGTGGAACAGACTGATCTAAGGTGCTGAAGGGCTCTTTAATTAATGCTGAGCAGTTGTGTTTGAAGCTAGAAGGTCAGTCAAATATTCCTGGTAACCTTGGAAGGCTTAATCATGCCCTCAGTACTAGCCGGGCTATTGAAAAGCAACCATCTCAAACAGGATTTTGGCTTTTGCTGCCTCTTTTTTTCTTTTTAATCTGGCTGAGGTAATTCGCAGATGTCGAACGCTTCACTTAGGTGGGGGCAGTTTTTGGCAGGGGTGCAGTCAAGCCATTTAGGCTTGGCATGTTTGGTTTTGCTTCGCAACCTTTGTGCGAGCCAAAGAATTATTAGGCCTCTGCTAAATGCTCTGTGACCCTAACAACCAGTTCTGACTCTACACTTTTTTTTTTAAATAAATAAATAAATAAAAACAACTAAAGCTCATTAAGGAGAGGGATTGCTGAGCAACAGTTCATATTGCCTTGTGTTACACCTTGATAAGGCTGGACTTGAGGCTAACATTTCTCTGGAGACCAGCAAGAGATCCTGGGCTGCCTGGAGGAAAGAGGAGCGTCTCTTCCCAGCTGCCCAGTCTGGATGCTGATTGTTCCTTCAGTATTGGTAATAGGCAGTGCAAGAGATCTTCTACTGCACCCCAGTTTAGATGGTCAGGACAGACCATAGGGCAATTCTGTTTTCCTACCTCTGCTGCCACTCTGCCTGGTACCGCTTTTCTGTCCCTTCAGACAGATGCTACAAAGCAGTCCATTTGCCCCAAAGGTAGATCACAGAGGATCCTCATCAGGTCTGGGCCATAATAATAGTTTTTCTTTCTTTTTCTTTCTTTCTTTCTTTCCTTCCTCTTTCTCTTTCCCTCTTTTTCTTTTTCTTCTTTTTTTTCTCTCTCTCTCTCTCACTCACTCGTTTCTCTCTCTCTCTTTCTCCCCCTCCCTCCCTTCCTTCCTTGTCCCAAAGGTGTTTTTCAAAAAGGAATTGGACTAAGTACATATAAAGCTGGATGGTATTATCAGCCCCCACTACTGGATGAAGGCATTCTTGCTGAAGTTAAAGAGCATAATCTACCACCCCATTGCTATGTGCTTTAGTTGGTAAATAGATGTTTCCCCCTTTTCAATCTAAGCCCAAAGTCACCAGCCAATTTCCATGCCTAAGGGTGGACTAGAACCTGAGTCTCCCCAATACCAGTCTATCACCTTAATTACTGCCTCATGTTAGCTCTCACACATCTCTGTATATGTAAGTTCCAAAATCTATTATTTGAGTTCCATATGTTTAGGAAACCTGGCTACTTAATACATGAAAGCCAGGAGTGGAGTAATAGGGTAGGCTATGTCAGGATTGTTGCTGAGGATAGTGCATATGTGATTCGTGTACCAGAATAGTTTGAGTTAACTCAAGAAATGCAAGATTTTAACAGTTCTGCTCTGTGTTATATGACATGTTCAATTACATTAATTCCAGCAGGCTTTGACGTTATTGAGTAACCCATTCAAAAATGTCTAAAATTTGGGTGCAGGAAGGGCAAAATTTATAAAAGCAGCATACAGTTATAACTGAGTGATTCAAACTGAACCTCATTGTAACTCATTCACTTTGTTTAAATATAAGAACTGCTGTGCTGAATCTGATCAAAGACCACTGGTGATTCTTTCACTAAATATAATTTTATTGTTTTTTGCGTTTTACTTCATAAAAGACTTCTGCCTGAAAAGTGATAGGAAAATATTTTAAGTAAAATATTGCACTGCTAATCATCACAATGGATAATTAACTACAGAGTCCTTTAATACTAATATTCAGCATGGTGTACTATCTTTCAGATCCCTGAGGGGAGTTTATATTATATATTATTCTAATTTCTGGAGAGGTGTTGACTGTACTCACTCTGCTTGCACTAATTGAGATTAAGTTTGGGGCAATATTGTATAAGTAGTCACATGATAATGCAAGATTCTATATTCAGAACATCGGAGCCAAAATTGCTTGAATGTCTGCAAAATAAAGATAATCACTGTATTATAGAGAAAATAGTCCTCATAAGGAAGATTCAAAAGTATGACATGAATATTACCATTAGCCTATTATCTTCTACAGTCTCTTAATCAGAATTTATTGAATAGAGAAGATTGCATATTAAAGGTTTCTTTCCAAAATACTGCCTCTCCCCCAATCACAGATACTAATGCACTATGTTTTGTGCTCATGTTTAATCTTATAATATTTCAAAGGTAATAAAACATATAGGGCCACTGTTCCTATTCCTTATTGAGTCATTGGTAGATGATCTTGGAATGTTCCATCAAATACCAGCACATTGATTTTATGTTTTTAATGCTAACAATGAAATGTTCTTTGTGTTCACAGTGAGACTCAAGTGTACAACTCTAAGGCTTTCACTACAACAAATTACATTATGGCTTAGTGTATTGAGTAAATATATCAAGTGTGGCTTGTAAAATGTGATTTATAGTATATTTTATTGTACAAATCCAGCCAACAAATCATGGTTAAACAAGATATAGGTGAGCATAATGTGTAATCTCAGCTAACCAGGCTAATAATATAAGGGAAATGAATACCTACTGTACAGAAGTGATATTGAGAACCAGAAATATGTAAAAATGAGACAAAGAGGTAGTGGAAAAGTTTAAGATGATAATTACTGAATAGAAAAAAGGGTGGCAGTCACAATTATATATTTATTCTTTTTTTTAAAAAACATTCTTGCTTCTCTATTATTTTCTATGTTTGCTCTTTTTGTTTTGTATATTTTATTACATTAAAATTCTAATAAAAGAGAGTCAGAAATTTATGAGGGCTTTTATAGCAACCAGAAGAAGATAATATATGAGCCACTGGACATTGACCCATTGATAACATAGCATGATAGAGATGGGACTAAATAATAGAGATTCTAATTCCTAGTATGAAATACAGAATAGAATGAACTGTGGTTTTTTTTAAACTACATTTTTTACAATAATATTATACTTTTGAAATTAAGTTGCTGGTTGATTGTGGGGGGATAAATAAATAAAAAAGGAAGTTGGTTTCTTATGTTTGAGCACCAACTGAGTGATGTAACAGCAGCTTCTGATGTTTCAGAACATATTCTTGTCATTATTAGTTTGTTTTTGTCTCCTGTGGGGACAAAACTGTTTTTCCCATCCTATTTTTGGTTATATAAAATTCAAAGAAAGGAGTACAACAGCCAATGAACCCTGAAAACAGATTTAGTGATGATTCATATAACAGTGATTTCTCTTAAAATATAATTTGCAAATTAATTACCGTTTAAAAAAGTTAATGCAAGCATATAAGATCCTTCATCTCTATGTAAGGAGTCAATTATATTTAAGTAATAGCTATTTTCAAATCTCATCTCACCTAACCAACATTATTGGAAATTTCAGGGGATGAATCTGGGATTCTCTCTGTGTAAATCATATTCTGCCCATGAACTAAGGTCTCACTCTAGATGTAAAAATGTTAGATGCATTTTAAAAAAATCCATTTTAAGATAGAATGTTTGTAGTTTCCTATCTGACTAGCAACCAGAAATATTGATCCAAATTTACAGAAGGAGATGTCTTGTTTGATAGAGGGGAAACATCCCAATCCTTTCTCTCTTTTATCTTACTCGGTATAGATTTCCTTTGGATGCTCCTGTCCCTTGCCTCTTCCTAGGGGATGCCCCAATTCACCTTTGCTTGCTTCTGTGGGCTCCATGGCTTCTGCAAGATGAAGAGGAAACACGAAGAGTCCAGTTCTGAACAAGAAACTGCCGTTTGAAAAGAGAAGGCTTTTCTTTTCGGGGTTCACTTAAATGTGAATTGGAAAAGCATGCTTACTGCAATAACTTGGTAGGATGTTATTTCTATGAGGCTTTCTTTCATGGCTTTCCTTTTCCAGAAAATCCTCTTGTTCACCCATTGGTTTGCTTGTGTCAATGGGTTGGATAGGCAGAAAAAGCATCAGTGTGACTGCATAATTTTAAAAAGAGTATCACCTTATAGATTTAGAAATGTCAATGAACTGATAAGGAGACAAAGAAATAATATGTATCCTACAACATTCACACTCTGTGTGGATGTGTGTGTGCGTGTAAGTGTAATTGGGCTTCACGTTCTCTACAGAAAAGCTGCCCTCCCTCTTTTGGGTCTCCCATGGAGTTTGATGGATTAGCTTAGGAAGGTGCACTGATAGGAAGAGATGAACCCGCTATGAATGATAGCCTTTTTTATCAGCATCAGGAATGGGAAGAAAAGAATGTGTGTGAAAGACATTAATCTGCTTTATTACATTTATTTTTCTCTTCTCGTTTTTCTTCTCTACAGATTATGGAGGGGGAGGAGAAATGACTCAATACAAAGGACAAACATCACAAAGGAACATCCAAAATCTGCCTGGGGAAATGACCATTCTGCAGTTTCCTAGTTTGAATTACATTGACCTCTAGAGACTCTAGATATTGATGATTAAAAAAAAATCAATTAATTTATTGAGATGCATCAGCCATCTCCAAACTGGAATGTGTTATAAGTATTGGACAATAAGCCGGCTGGGTCACTTTGGGCCAGTCACTTTCTTTCAGCCCAAACCACCTCATAGGGTGGTTGTTGTTGTGGGGAAAATAGGAGGAGGAAAGAGTATTTCAATATGTCCACTGCCTTGGATTACTTACAAAGTAGTAAAGGTGGGATAAAAGTTAAATAAACAAACAAGCAAGCAAACTCCATTTCCGGCTGGGACTCTGGAATGAAGCAGGTTAAGGAAAACTACATTTGTTTAGCTCTTTTGCTAGAGAAAAGCCTTTGACAAAATCAGGCTGTCTTCTTGGTTTGGTTTAAACCAAACACACAATATTGCTCAATATTATTTAGAATAATAAAGATGGAATACAATAGATCATTTAGGCCATCTAGTCTGCCTTCTCTGATATAATTAAGTATAATTATATAATAGATAAGCTCATATCCATGTTTATACTTATACCTGTTATCTCGTACATGTTTGACAAACTAAATTTAAAAAATTGAGGTATGGTTAAGAAGAAAGAACTGCATGATTATAAGCGAATCCATTTAAGGCTTTCTTGACAACATAGCAGAACATTCATATGTTTGTACTGGGTTATTTTAATGACAGCTTTGGCAAACATTTTGATATATAAAATGTAGTAGATGTTCCTTTCATGATCGAAATGTGTTCAGCCCATTTCAGTCACTAAATGCAAACAAGAAAGATAAGGTGGTAGTTTTCATTAAAATTAAAATACTACCCAAATTCCTCTTATGTGTAAACTATAAATACATTGAACTTCAGCCGATGATTAGATAACTGTAGGTTTGGGTTCATATTTCTCTTTAAAAATGCTGCTTTTGTATTAAATGAAGTATTTTTCTCAAATCACAGAATAACAGTTTGGATGAAAAGGAAGCAAAAAAAACCCTCTATTTTTGTAAAGAAAGAAAGAAAGAGTAGAAATCATTCCATTTTTTTAAGCAAAAATGAACAAAGAAATATGCAGTTAAAGCACTATGGGAACAGTTGTCTGTGGGGAGGAGAACAATATATATGGCATAGTCCTATTTTCTCCATTGCTTGCCATGCATTTCTTGTTGCAGAATCATTTTCTATCAGTAAAGTAAGCACCTTTTCTTAGGACTTTTTGAACTTTACAAAGCAGGTAGAAATCCCATTGAATAGAGCTACATAATATGTATTTCTATATATTTAAGTTTGGGGTTACAGTATATAGTTGCGAACCTCTTACTGGTATTCATAAATATAACCTGAAATGTTATTTTGTTGAGACACTCCAAAATAGTTTCCTAGGAGCCAAAACTTAGGTAAAATTTATATTACTTGAATCTCTATATAACTTCAACTGGTGCAAAATGTACTGGCATGAACAGTTATGTGTTCAGGTAGAATACACGTTCCACCTCTGCTTTGGGAGTTCCATTAGTTATGAGTCTTGTTCCAGGTCCAATTCAAGATGCTGGTGTTGATCTTTAAAGCCCTTCATGGCATATGGCCAGGTTTTTGGAGGAACTGCCTCTCCTGGTTTTCATTTGCCTGCCCCAACAGATCCAGCAGGGAGGGTCTCATACGAGTTCCATCAACTAAAGAGCTACATTTGGCAGGTCCAGGCCATTAGCCTTTTCTGAGGTGGTACCCACACTATGGAATCTTCTCCCTCCTGAGGTAAGTTTCGCTTCATCATTTCTAAGCTTCCAATTATCCCTTAAAACCTGGTTATGCCAACAACCCTGGGAACTCCAAGGGATAGGTGGACTTGTGAGGTGGTTTTATTATTAACACCACTTTGTCTGTTGTTTCCTTGTACATTTGTTTTTATAGTTTTTAATTTTTAAAAGTGGTTTTAAGTGCTTATTCATTATTTTTTACTTTTATTGTACACTGCCCAAAGTCACTTTTGGTGAGATGTGCAGCTATAAAAATTGGATAAAAAGATATGCTATATAAATGTATATCTGCTTTGGAGTAAGAATGTGATCAAATATTTAATTTGCAGGACATATACTTATGATGGAGCTATCTCTGAACTGTGCTTCTAATTTTTTGTTTGCTTGTTTGTTTTGACAGAGTTGTTTCTGCCAAGAAAATGAATTGCACTCTTTTAAGAAGTTTGTTTTGGCTTGATGGAAGTATAGAAGACATGCATGGATTATGGAAATTAAGACAGGAAAGAAAATACATTCAAATTCCTTGTTGTAAACTCTTCTTGAAGATTACACAATGATAACTATTTGAAATTACATGTGACCTTCTCCCTAGTATTCAATATTCTGTTTGTATGACTAATGCAGGAATTTTAAACTGTGAATAGGAATGAAATTAATCTAATAATTCTAGTATTGCCAACTTTTTAATTTAAAAATCAAAATATATCACATTTATTATAATTTGTACAATTACTGAATTCCAGGATTATTCTAGGTAGAAAATATAATTTAACAAAATAATTACCACAGATACATTTGGGGTTTTATTTTTAGGTTTTTGGGGTTGTTGTTTTTTTTGCTATGAAGGTTATATATTACTATAAGAAAAATATTTCTGCTTAGTCATTATTTCTGGGTTAGTAATCATTTTTGGGGAGAAATGAGTTAAACTAGAATTTAAATGTTTTCATTATATGACTACTCAGGATGTTGCTCTCAAAACACAAAAATCGTATATTTCTTGTTCTAATTTTACTGACAAACAACACTGTTTAAAATGAAGTGCCTGGGTGATCAGTTACTATATAAAATTATTAAAAATTCAAGATTAAAAAAAAAAAGATTGACATTTACCTGAACATTCAAACTATAACAAATTTTCAATTCCCAAACATTGAAAATTAGAACTTTTTGCTAATACATTGATTAAAATTATATTATCAGGGTTTTTTTTGTTAATACAAAATAAGACAGAGCCAAATCTTGCAATACTATAGAAGCCAATAGACCTTATATATGCAGTGTGCAAAATTATATGCTATAATGTTTTTACATTTCTGGTTTATGAAATTATTGATAATATAAATCTATTGAATGTATATGCAATTAGTTTGCACAATCAAATGTATCATAAACTAAATGATACACTTATATAGATATATTGTTAATAATTTAATCTATTAACTATTGGTAACTTTTCTAGTTATTTACATATAGATATAATCTAAATTTCACCTGAATTAATTATGCTGGTGGTTAGGAATTTACCATTTCATGTTGATTTCAAGATCTGCTATGTTCTCAGAAATAAATAAATATAACTTCGAAATCGGCCTGAATCAAACCAAAGGGGTGTCTGTTTGTGTGTCTCTGTGCATGTGTGTGTACACACACACACACACACACACACACACACACACACAGAGTATACATACACACACACAAACATACATATCCATGCACATATAGAGGTAGCTGTTCTCAGGGAAATAAATGAGACACATGTTGAAATATTTTTTGTCAACCACATGAAAGCAAGCTCTTTCTCAGTCCTGCCTCTCCTCTGAGAAGCTGCTCAGTATGTATATACATTCTATATAACTTCTATACCTCTAACCACATCTTTCTTGTGGGAACAATAATAGTTGCAGCTTTGAAGATAACTGATATTGCATGTATTTGGGACTTGAAGATAATACACAAAAGGTAAATGTCACTAAGCACAACTTTCAAAAATAAGTTAAATACATATTTTGTGTCCAGTTTTCATCAATGACCTTTCCAGAAGTATGCCTCCTAGCATTTGCTAGATGAGGGTCTAATTATAATGGTCCATGGTTTCTGCTATTGCAATTTAAGAATGCTGTAACTAATTGAGTCACATGGGTCTACACTCTGTTGTAGACTAGATACCAATATTCCATATATAAACATTTTCAGGGGGCTTTTGGATTAATTGATTATACTGAGCAATTGACACACCCAATATGTGTTAGAATTTTTGGAACATTTCACAGCGGTTATTTATTTTTGTTCAACGTATGCGCCACGCATCTTGCCTGGAGGCAATTCTAGATGGCCTAAAGCCATTAAAAATCAATGAAAACATTAAAACAATAAATAACATTAAATTAGTTTAAAATTGACAAAGATGAGGAAGGGAGAAAGATGTACATAGGGCTGGGGATAGATTCTTATCAAGTCCCTTAACTACTACCAGAATAATATGTCCCCATTGGGGCCCCAGGCCAGTTGACAGAACCAGGATTTCAGGTCCTTTCGGAAGGTCAATTTGCCTTCTAAACCTGTGAGCATAGATGAGGCAGGCCAATCCCATTGGGATGAGATGATTCCTCAGATAGGATAGAATAGAATAGGAATAGAATAGAATAACAGAGTTGGAAGGGACCTTGGAAGTCTTCTAGTCCAACCCCCTGCTTAGGCAGAAAACCCTACACCACTTCAAATGGTTATCCAACATCATCTTAAAAACGCCCAGTGTTGGAGCACCCACAACTTCTGGAAGCAAGTTATTCCACTGATTAATTGTTCTGTCAGGAAATTTCTCCTTAGTTCTAAGTTGCTTCTCTCCTTGATTAGTTTCCATTCATTGCTTCTTGTCCTACCCTCAGGTGCTTTGGAGAACAGCTTGACTCCCTCTTCTTTGTGGCAGCCCCTGAGATAT
>JANHFT010000303.1:205464-220924 GCA_032467955.1 Pseudoxenodon macrops | reverse complement strand
TTGTATTTCCCTTTAAATATTCCTAGGAGGAAAATTTCTGGAGTATATTCTATTTGTGATCCTATTATTTCTTGTAGTTATTGTAAGCTATAAGTTATAGCTTATAATAGCTACAAGAAATATAAGTTATAAGTTATAGATCTGCTTAAGAATTTACTGTGACATGTAAAAAGAGAAAAATACAATAAAGAAATGTTTAAAAAAAAAGAAAATCTAAGATGCAAGGCACATAAAAAAACACTTGGCAAGTATACTCATTATTCAAAATATTCCTGGCATCTCATTTTGCTTAATTTAGTCTGAATTTCTAGCTCGTAACAATAAAAGCAAAGCAACAGCTTCATTGGATCCAAAAGCTGAGAGAGAATAATATGTGTCTGATAAAAGTTCCACTTTTTCTCCTTCCTTTTTGCTCTCTAGATTCCATCATGGATTTAGAAGTGGGAAAATTCCTCAGGAATTAGCCATAGAAACCAGCATATTTGCATGATAAATCACTTTTTTACAATGGATTATCAGGACAATTTAGTTTTAAACCATCTGTATAAATTGTATGTTATATTTCTAACAAGACAAGAGTATATATGATCTTCAAGATAGAACATATATATAGATTATTTACATGCTATTAAATACCCTTCCAGAGAAATATGTAGCATAGTTTTTAGTACAGAGTCTTTGTAGTTTTGGAATATGTTTTCAGGTATAGTAGTGATGGTCATGTTTTTTTTAATATACAATATTTATAGCTTCTTTTAAAATCAGCTGTACAAAAAGGATGAAGTGTTATGGTAAATGAATGCCATTGTGAATATAACTGTAAACAATAAAAAACAGTTATGGTAATAGCATATTTATTTTATGGAATTCTGATTTTATTTCCTAATGTTTTTATAAAATAAAATACATTCACAAATGTATATGGGTAATAATCACTCTATATTTCTCTCTCTGTCAAGTGACTTGATAAAGAGAGAGGAAATATAGCTGTAATGCAGAATTCTCGAAAAAAATTCAAAATTCTTATAATTGGAGAGGCCTCAGAGTAAAATCATTATAACATGTGATATATATAAATAATTCTTCTATTTATACAATACCCATTTCCAAGATATTTCAAAAGGTTTGGTTGGTTGGTTTTGATTCCAATTTCAACAAGTTAACTAATTCTGCATTCCATAGTATACAGTATTTGAAGGTTCAAAGGGCAATATGCCCTTAAAAAATCATTGGAATTTTATAAACTGAAAAAAAAATGTGCTAAACAAGCTATATGGAAAATTGTATATAAATTGCAAGTGGATTTATTTTTTTGTTGGTTTAACATGTTTCACTGCTCAACCAAGCAGCTTCCATAGTCTGAGCCAGTTTGGTAGGCAGAATGTTATTGGAATGTACCAACTCTTCCTGCCCCAACTTGAGGATTCCCCCCCCAAAACCGTAAGGTTGGTGCAGAAGGCGTTGGTACATTCCAATGATTGTCTGCCTAACAAATTTGCTCAGACTGGAAGCTGCTTGAATGAGCAGCGAAACATCTCAAACCAACAAGAAAATTGCCATGATGCAATGATGCAATTTTACAGACAACTCTACCTGGATTGAGAATCTTCATCAACATAAACAAGCTGTACTTCATGAATTACGTGTAAAACTATGTGTATACAAAATGAGAGTCTTGGTGGGTATTGTTATTACTTTGTCAAATTACTAACTGCATATGGCAGACAGCTTAGTTGAGATAAATCCAAGAAATGCCATTTATTGTTATTTTGATATTCGCTTGCTGAATATGTTCTACACGGCCTAGCATTTCGTAACACAAGTATAGCAAATCATCTTACCATCAGATCAGTAAAACTCTTACAGTCAGCTGATGGTTATTTTGGAGTTATAAACTTGTAAGGACATGGAGCCTAAAGATTTTTGCTGTAACAAGGTGTCTTACAAGGTTGCATTATAAATTATAGATGCTTATCATGTTTGCATCTTCCACTGAAATGGTCGCCTATTGATTGGTCTTCTTGCTGATTAATTCCCTTATCTCCCTGATGCTTGTTTTGGAACCAGCTAAATTGCTTGACTTGACTTTTTCTTCTTCTCTGTATGTACTAAAATCTATGCTCTTGAAATAAACACTTTCTTGCTCTAACTGTGAAAGCATGCTTAGGAGAGCAGATATGGTAATTGCTGTAATAAACAAACTTTATTATTGCATCTCTTCTCAGTTCACAAATTATGTCTGCCTCCTTGGTGCTGCTCTTTTTCCCCCTTTTTTATTGCTGAAACTGATGAACTGAAATATTGGCCACACTCCTAAGTTTGAACAATGGCATAAAGAAGTGATAGGAACATGAAGATAATGCTTGCTGGGTACAATCAGAAATAGAATATAGAAGGATAATTAAAATGAAAGGCAAATTAGATCACTGTGGGATAACTCAGTTGTTCACTTTCCTTAATACTATTCTATGTAAAGAAAACAACACAGCACTAGTAAGATCATGGTTATGCTTTTGAATAAAATTTTGGATCTGTTTACACAACATTAAATGACTGAAAAATTCAAAGAAAGCTATCCATGGTAACTAGCTACATAGACAAGTGTGCTGTCTATGTGATAGTAATTGTAAAAGATTAAATGGATTACATTCCCACCACAAATTATTTATATTTACAGTTTGAGTAAGTTGCTAGTCTTAGCTCTAAATATAAATATTCAGGTAAGAGAGACAGCCAGAAATGCCTTTGCAGAGTTACAAATAGTATACAGTTTATGCTCATTCTTAGAGATGGTTATGCATACCGGTACTTCATGACTTGAATATTTAATATCTCCCTTTAGCCGTCAAATTGTGTGCATGTGTCTTGTGCATGTACTGTATGTCATTATATAAATTTATTTAATCATGTAGAACTCTCTTTGAGGTGTTCTAAAGCCATAGCAATCTAGATAAATGTTTGTCAGCCTCAGCAGCTTTACAATGTGTGAGCTTTAACTCCCAGAATTCCTCAGCATTATGAGAGTCGAAATCCACCCACCTTAAATTGCTGAGGCTGAGAAACACTAGGCTACATTACTTCAGCTAACTTGGGCTGGTTGTAGGAAAGATATTGCTCTCTTATTAAAATTCTATACTGTTTGTACTATTTCACTATTTAAACATCTTTCTTAAGCTACTTATCACTAGCTTACAAATTCCTACAAATAAAAATAAAATAATAGTAATTATTAATACTAAAGTTTAAATTACCGTAATCAATACTAATTAAAAAAGCACCGTTCTTTATGTAAGGAAAAAAAAACCCAGAGAAAAGAGATAGATACAAATAAACAAATACTGAAAACAGCACATTAGGGATTCATGCATAGTAAAGAGAAAAATGAAAAAAAGCCTGTGATTTACTATCATGTGATGATTTGTAAAAAATCTCCCCTAATAATCTCAATGGTCTAATAGGTTTGTACAGGGATGTATTAACCACCAAACCTGTCAGAATGTATCCAAGAGTGGTTTGAAATTGTCTCAGAAATGTGGTGGTTTAGTGATCGTCAACATGACATAAAATCTCTTCATAATAACATGAAAAATAAACTGTAAAATGAACTTTTATAATGGCAATAGTTAAATGCAGATTTGAATATGAAATTCACTGAAAGTCACGATTTCAGAGGTATTAGGGTCTACAACAAGTGGTAGAGAAACACTTGTAGGCCCAAACACCGTTCCATTGATGCCTAATACTGGTAGTTTCTGCTCCACCTGAGCTCTTTTTGAAAACATTTATTTAAAACAAGCAAACAAATAAATAGGAAGCCAACATGTTGCAAAGAAAAGCTCTAGCCTCTAGTATGATCTTCATTTCTAAGAAAATCTCTGGGCTATAAAAACCATTCAAGCATAGTTGGAAATTAAAATATTTTAATTTCAGTGCAATGTTTCTTTGGGGGGGGGGTTCCCACCTGCACCTGTATTCCCTTCAAAGGCAAAGGGAAGCTAGGATGATAGAGAACTTACCTTGCAGAAATAGTGAGAAGGGAAGAAAATATTCTTATCAAGTTACCTTTTAGTGTTGCCTTTTAACGTATATTCATGATCACCAGCAGAAAGTCAGTCTGTGAATGAGCAAGTCCTCTTTGGCAAGATATCGCACAATAAGGTTAAAAATATTGTGCATTTTCATACACTTCTCCCTTCCAAAATCTCAAGACTTTTTTTTTTAAGTTGAATTTTTTTTAATTGAGATTAAAAAAGATTAAAATGGATGTTTCTTTTTCTTTCGATGTCAGGAGCAATCCTGGTTACCATCTAATAGAAGCACACGACTAGGGAGAACAAAATCTAATTATGTGGAGTTCACTCCCACCTTAAAACTCAGGCTATGAAAACCTCATGATTTGAATATTTAATCAGTGTATTATGTGTGATATTGCTTTCATATGTGCTGTAATTAATCTATTCTTTTTACAGTCAACAAGTGTTAATAGTCAAGTCAACCAGGCTTTGCTTGTTGTAAAACATGATCTCCATTGTATCTGTCAGAAAGACTTATCATTAGCTGCCAAGGAAAACACCCTTTCCAGTGCTCATAGGAGCATCCAAAATATAGTCATATCATAGGATTGTTCAAAATAAATTGAATTAAATTTAAATTATTTTAAAATGCAAGATGCTTACCTCAATGCCAAATATACCGGTAAGGATATACCGATAGAAACAATGTGAAGAGTTTTACGCTGATATAAATGATGTGAAGAGTTTTACAAAGCCCTTTACACACTGTATGGAGGTCAGTCTTTTGGGAATTCCCCTCTCCTGAGTAAAGATGATATAATTCTCATTATAGAGAAGACTCAGATCCTGCAGAGATCAGTGGTACACTTGAAAGCTGTCCTCAGCCAACCCTCAGCTATTAATGATGCAGTTGGTCAACAGGATTTCTCAGGTCAACATAAACCCCATGGGTTTAGCAGCTGAAGTCATGGAAGCTGTCAGCCAGTCCCCAATGGCAAAGGCCCAGGGGAGGCACCTTACCACAAAAGATATACAAAGTCAGTGCCATGTATTTATAGAGAAACCCACCAGGTTAACCCATCCTCAGGAAATTTAAAGATGCATCCATAATATACATCTACCAGAAGAAGAGCAATTGTCAAGCATGTGACAACCACTGAGGAATCTCACTGCTCTCTATCACAGAAAGAAACCATGCAACAGTTCTGGTAAACCATCTGGTCACTCATTTAGAGCTGGGCCTGTCTCTATAGAGCTGTGGTACTTGGTAACTTTCTGAATGCCTGCGAAACCTGGACTGTGTGTCAAAGACATGCAAGACGGTAATCATTTCCATCCTGGTTTTCAAAGAATGCTAGGCATTGGATCACTAGATAAAATACCCAAATACCAAAGTTGTTTCTAGACCAAATGTACAACCAGTCCAAACACTGCTAATGAGAGCACAGTCAGGTTGGGTATCTGTATGCTGGACAAGCATAGATCTAAGCAGCTCCTTTTTACACCTACACTAGACGGAAGAATAAATGTTACAAAGATACATTAAAGGCTTCACTGAAGTTACTTGACATAGAGACTATGTTAATATGAGACTGGAGGCTAACTTGTACAATGAACAGTTGCAGGAACTGGGAATGTCTAGTCTAACAAAGAAAAGGACTAGGAGTGATATAACAATCTTCCAATGTTTGAGGGGTTGTCACAGAAAGGAAGGGGTCAACCTATTCTTCAGAGCACCTGAGGGCAAGACATAGGGAAGCTTATCAAAGAGAAATCCAAACTAGAATTAAGGAAAAATTTCCTGTCAATGAGAAAGGCTTGCCTGCAGAAATTGTGGGTGCTCCATCACTAGAGGTTTTTCAGAAGTGATTTGACAGCCATTTGTCCAGAATGGTATTAAGTCTTCTGGTTAAGAAGAACATTGGACTAGAAAACCTCCAAAGTCCCTTCCAACTCTGTTATTCTAGGATCAGCAAACCACCCTCAATTTAAAAATACCGTAACTATTTTCACAGGTTTAATGCAGACATATGAAAAACATGATTAGCTAGTCTCTTTTTGCATTCCCCACTGCCTGGAATAGCTTGGAGACAAATCCGGCAAGGAAAAAAACACCAGACAGTGCCCTCTGCAGGGCTTTTCTTCTTTTCAAGGTGTGAGCTTTGCTGAAAAAGAAATATAGCAGACATTTCATTTGGCATATACTCAGGGCTCTTACAACAATGCTCCAAGGACTGAAATACAGATTGAATTCTCCCTCTGAGTTTGGGGACTGGTGATAATGATGAAGAAGTGAAGATGTTGTAGCAGTCTGTGACCTTGATGCCTCTCAAATACACACACACTCATCTACCTACCCACTGAAGATGACATTGCTATTCATTTTGTTCAGAGGCACAATGTTTCCAATGGATTAAAGTATATGTAATATAATACCGCACAATTTCCACTAATACATATGGATAAGATTCCCATGACTACAATATTACAGGTAGTCCTGCTTAATGACTGGCCATTGAGCACTTTCAATATTAACATTTCAAGTTTACAACAGCCTTGGAAAAAGCTCTTTTGGCCATTGTACAACATTGTGCTGCCTCCCACTGTCACGGAACTATGATTTGTGTTGTGTTGTGTTTTGCCATTTTCCATTTTCTGTTGGATATGCTGAATTTATTTATTGACCATGGAATTTGCTTAACATCTGCCTTTTGTTTAAGGGTTGCAGTGATCTTATAAAATGGCCATAAAATGAGTCAAGTCATGTGGTGATCTGCTTAATAATCAAACTTTGAAGTATGGTTAAGTGGGGCCTACTTTTGTATAGTTTCTTCAGTAGCTCATATCTGATAACATTAACTTTAGCTCCTGAAAAGTTCCACTGCAAGAATTATTAATCTTTTAAGATGACAGAAGATGCTTTATTGTTTCAAAGCAATCTCTACTTAAGTCAGCATAATTTATTTGAAGCCCAATTAAATGTGCATGTACCTTGGCTCACATTCCATGTTTTATCTATACTACTGGTACTGGCTGTTGCATTTAAAGAATAGCAATTTCGTAAGTGGGTGACCCTTTTATGTCCATCTTTATTTTATTCCATCATTTCCTCCTGGTGTCTTCTACATGCCATGGTGTTGCATGTGCTCCATTGATCATTAAGTGGCTGACCACATCAGCAATGACATAGTCTGGCAACTGACAGCCATTACACCAATAACAGAGTAAAAGCAGGGAGAATGTTTTCACTGGTATTCTCACATCCTACAAGCAGCTGCACACACTATTGTTTGCATTGCCTACTGTTTTAACACTGGTGGCAAATGCCTACATAGACCAAGGCAAAGGTGGTAGAACACAACTGACATGGGCATGAAGATCATCCTGTTGGACCTGGTTGCTATATTCAATTGTGTGAAATGGCATTTGTTGATCCAAAAAGCAGACTCTACATCTATGAGAAAATGCTAGGAAGAAGAAGCGTCTTTGCTGGTTTAGAAATTAGTCCAGAATATCTGGAAGGAACAGATAGGACAAGGCAGCATCCTTCAGTCTTATTACATTTATATCTTTCTTTTCAAAATGACAATCCTCCCAAAGGACCCATCATATCAAAACAAACAACCAAACCAAAATATATTATTCTTTTAACAAGGTAACAATCCTATCGTATGGAAAAGAAGGAGCACAAATTACAAGATTTATGTAGAAGTTGTCATCTTTCTTCGCCTTTCTGCAATATCCTCTTGCCTAATGAAGATTATAAAATTGGAGGGAAGCAGCTAGTCTGCATTTATTGAACTATAATAAACCAAAGTAGGCTGATGTAACATTGCCAATATTCCATAGGATCTTTTACAGCTTTTGAGCTTAGACCTTCCTTACATTAAAATGATGTGCAGAGATGATTAAAATGATACAGAGAGGTATCTTGAGTAAAATAGCATTTTGCATGTACCTCCTTCTTCCGTGATGGTGAACTTATGGCCCGTGTGCCACAGGTGGCATACGGGGCCATATCTGAGGGCACGTGGCATTGCTCTATGTCAGCTCCAGCGCACATGCACGTGCTGACCAGCTGATTTTTGGCCTTCCAGAGGGCACGGGAAAGCCTCCTGAAGCCTGGGGAGGGCGAAAAATGGCCCAACGGGCCTATCAGAAGTCTTCAGTGAGGCTTGCATCCATGTGCGGGGGCAGAGTTGGGTAGTCGTGATCATGCACACATGCGCGGGGGAGGGCATTGCATTACGGGTGAAGGCACGCGCACGCACGATTCCCCCGCACTCCCCCCCACTTTTGGCATGCAATGGCAAAAAGGTTAGCCATCACTGTCCTAGTTGGTGGAATGTGGACAACAGCAAAGACTAGCAATGCAATTTTCAGATTAAAGATTATAACATGCATAGAATAGTAAGCATGTGCTCAGAATAAATTTGGGCTGACAAATGGCATGTTTGGCTGTGCCAGAAGCATATCACCCCAAATATTTCAAAACTGACAACTATTATGTTCTTCAGGAGGGAATGGTGCAGGTAGTAGAGATTCAATTAAGGCTGTTAACCTAAGCTCCCTTTTCTTATGTTAATTAAAAAAACTTTTGCTGATTAAAGCCATGATGGGTAATGGTGATCAACATTCATAGTCCCTTCTGTTGATGATACTGGGAGACAGGAGATTGCAATACAGAAAGAAAGAGGAATAAATGGTTAAATATGAATTAATGAGAGAGAGAGAGAGAGAGAGAGACAGAGAGAGACACAGAGAGAGGATAGACAGAAACTAAGAAAAAGAAAAAGCTTAAATCTATATAAAAGATCTTGCGAAATGGATGTGGCACGCACGCACATAAACCTACATCCCCACATATACTTTAAAATGAAGGCGCAGATTAATAAATGAACTAAAATGCTTATCAGAAAATATGAATATGAATTCATGTGCTGGATGACTGCATGTTATGCTCCAGTATATTTAGTGCAAAGATATCCACCATGGCATTTTTTGTGGTAAGCAATGTAAAAGTTAACTCTTTTTTTGATGAAGGTCAAAAATCTTATATCTATGTGGTTCCTAAGAGTTGACAATGATTTGATGGCAAGTAATCAATTTCTAAATAGATTCCAATTCCCATCAATCCATACTCTGCTGGCTGGGGTAGATGCAACCTAAAATCCCGCAATCTGTAAACCACAGATTTATTTCTTATTTTATTTATATATCCCATCTTTACTATTTTTATATACATCTCAGGGCAGCAAACTTATCTAATATTCCCTCCTCCCGTTTCCCCACAACAACAGTCTTGTGAGGTGAGTTAAGCTGGAAGTGGAGCCTTCTTTGTCAAAAGCATGCCACAACTACACTTCAAGCTGTAGTCCACAATAACTTGAATTGCCTATTTCTGTTACCATAATAAACACGGTAGTCGAGTTTATTCCTGAAGAATTTGGAGGGGGTGGGGGGGAAGATGCCTGCATAGCTTCGATGTCCTGAAGAAATGCAACTTTATTATTGCATTGAAAATTGTTTATAGCAGCCTTTTCGAAGTCGGGGCCTTAAGAAAACCACAGCACAGTGCACCTCTCTAAGAGATCCTGAATAAAAACAAACAGTTGTCTCCCCCCACTTTGTAGCGGAAAATGGTAGCGTCCGCTATTACTTCTCTTACCTTATTTTTTTTTTCTGCGGGAGGCGTGACCTGCCCGTTGATTGACTGGGTTGTGTCGAACAACGGATTTAGGGGTGGGTGGCACGAACGGGATTGCTTCTGTACCCTCAGAAGGGATGAAGCGAAGTGAAACTGTGGTTTACCTTTTCACAGAGTTAATTCAGTGGTAGAAATAAAGAGAACACAAAACATCTTTGATCGACGTATTTAAATATAGAAGAACGCAGGCGCATGCGTGAACAGAGAGGAAACCAAAAAAAAAATCTGAACACGGGCGAGCCGATCAGTCTCTTGGATGTTTGCTTCCAGCTTGAGCCGCAAGACCTCGTGGCGCAACGGTAGCGCGTCTGACTCCAGATCAGAAGGCTGCGTGTTCGAATCACGTCGGGGTCATGGCGTCCCTTTCCTAAAGAGGGATTTGTTTTACCCTAAATATAGGCGGTATCACTTTTCTCTTCCCGGTGCTCGTAGGTTCTCTTTAAAGCGGTCTCACGGGTTGTTTGTGGTTTGCAACAAGGGGGGAAGAACGCTAACACGTGGGAAGGACTGAAGTCAAGAAATACGTAATAAAGGTGTTGGGGTCACGGGGGAGGCGGCTCATTGTCCCGATAAAGCACGATGAATGTAATTGAAATCATGGAACATAGAAGATCAAACGGGAAATCCTGGAAGGAAAAATAAACAAAAAAGGTACAGTTGCCACTCTTCAAAAGGAGGACAAAGGAAGCGAAATCTGTTGAAGACCGTTTATAAGTATTTTGAAAGATTATAGTAATTTGGTGAATGATCTCCAGGAGCACAATGAAAAAAGCACTTTATCTTTAAATCTGCTGTGATTAGGGTTCTTCTGGAGAACACTTTTAATAGTAAAGGGTAAGAAAATCAAATAACAGTCTATCTGTTAATGATTATTAATAAAATGACCCTGAGCAGCTCAAAGACTTCCTACCTTAAGAGGATGTAGGGATAGGTTGGGGAGTCTACCTTCACCCCAATAAATCCTTCAGTTGCCATTATAACAAACCAGAGAAAACTGGGAATTAATCTCAAGATCTGCTGGCAATCTACATGTTGCTGGCCATAGCCCAGAAAATCAGGAGCATCTTAATCTGTCCTGGAGATGCCCTCCAAGCGTTCATGCATCTTAAATAATCTTAAAGCAATTATTTATTTATTTTATTTATTTATTTGTCAAGCACATATTAGATAACATATATATATATAAAGATGATTTGAATACATGAAATGAATACCAATAAAAGGGAACATTAGGACAGGGATGGTAGGCAAACTGGTGCGCTTATGCTTATATATATTGAGTATAATATTGACTCAATATACTTATATATATTCAATATACTCAATATACTTATATATATAAATGAAAAAAATCAATAAATACAGTGTTTCCCACTGAAACAAAATATAAGGCTTGTTGGTTCTTAATAGTTTATGTGCATCTTTGCAAAACTGTTTAGCACTGTTGGATATATATTGAATTAACACAGCTGAGCATTTCTGTTTCTATTACCCATGGCAACATCTGACTTCTATATGAGACTTATAGATTTCCATGTTAGGCTTCCACTGCAGTGTGCATTTTTTTATACTATTCACATTTTTGCCAGATGGAGCCAGATAAAAACATTGAAAATTGTTTATAAAATCAGTTAAAAAGAAACTATTGCATTTCAGATTAAATAATATTATGAGTTTCCAGCGTTTAAATCATAGTTCTCTAACATTTCCTCAGAAAAACACAGTATCAAATTTTGGCACCACAATCTTTAAGGAGTGCAAGTTGATGGTGTGACTTGTAAACGGATACAGTGAATGTCCATCTATCTATCCTATGACTGGTTTTTACCCCCTCCTCTCATAGATCACCAGTTTCTTAGAGGGTGCATGGAAGGCTAAACTGAACCCAGGACATCTAACTTGCAAATGATAGGGGTGTCCTTTTCAAAGATGTGATTGATGTACATGGGGATGTTTCAGAAAATGAAAATGAAAATTATGAGTGAGAAAGAAAAGGTGAGATGTGATTACCAATTTTGATAGCAATGTGTCACATCCAACTGTCAGGTATATTATAGTTCCATGTAACTTGCATACTGTATCTTTAGAAATGGGATTTTTTTATTGCCAGTGAAATATGCCACTTTATTTGATGTCTGTGTTTTTATGAATGTTCACAGAGCTCACAAAATGAAATTCAACATAGAGAAATGTAAAGTCTTACACTTAGGGGAGAAAAACCAAAAGTACATATATAGATTAGGTGAAACTTGGCTTAAAAGCAGTAACTGTGAGAGGGATCTTGGAGTCCTAATGGACAATCAATTAAATGTGAACCAACACTGTGCGGCAGCAAACAAAAAAGCCACAGCAATCCTAGGTTGCATTAACAGAGGGATTGAATCAAGATCATGTGAGGAGGTATTAGTCCTGCTCTTTAAAGCCTTAGTAAGACCACACTTAGAATACTGCATCCAGGTTTGGTCACCACATTATAAAAAAGATGTTGAGACTCTAGAAAGAGTGCAGAGAACAGCAACAAAAATGATTAGGGGCCTGGAGGCTAAAATATATGAAAAAGTTACAAGAACTGGGCATGGCTAGTCTAGTGACGAGACGGACCAGAGATGACATAATAGCAGTTTTCCAATATTTGAGGGGCTGTCACAGAAGAAGGGGACAACCTATTTTCCAAAGCACCAAAGGCCAAACAAGGAATAATGAATGGAAACGGATCAAGGAGAGATTTAACATAGAAATAAGGAGAAATTTCCTGACAGAATGGAACAGCTTGCCTTCAGAAACTGTGGGAGCTTCATCACTGGAGGCTTTCAAGAAGAGACTGGACAGCCACTTATCAGAAATGGTATAGAATATCCTGCTTGAGCAGGGGGTTGGACTAGATGACCTACAAGGTCCCTTTCAACTCTCTTACTCTAAGTTATTCTGATCAACATTGTAATAGTGTTCATTTGACAATACTGATACATCATTTTGAAATCATTTCAAAATTGGCAGGAATCCAGATGCATTAGTTAAGTAATATGTGTTTATTAAACACAAAAGCAATGAATAAATTTTTTTCCCCAAAGCATTGAAAGAAAAATTCTTAACCAGTATTATGCTTTCTTTGATAGGCCCGTTATTTGGAGACATGGAGAATGTTACTGTAGATGTGCATATAAAAAGCAAGGAACAAGACATAGAAGGACAAAGCGTGAAAGAAGTTGATATTAAAAATCTGACTGACACTGAACTATGGAAGCAGCTTTGCTCATATGGCGTTAACCCTGGACCAATATTACGTATGTATTAGATTCATGATGGTCTTGGGAGATATAAAAGAAAGCTGACTCACTACTTACTACTCACTGTAACCAAGAGTTAGTATTTCTACTAGCATTTGCCCACCACTACCACTACTGCTTAACTTGCAGGAAATGGTTCTTGAAACATATCCAGCTTTGAGGCAAGCTCATTTTGATAAGGGAATAAAAATGCAACTGTTTGAGATTTCTTCTTTTTTGTGACTATATGACACAACAGCAGAAGCAGAATGTGTATGTGCCTTAGTTTATATTCAGGAATATATGCTTCTTTATCTTGTGGGCTCTGGCTATGCTTTTGCATACTTTGCTTCAAATTTTCCAAATCATGACTGTTGTTTAATGTACTCTTAGTTAAAAAAAAAGGACTTGCACCTCCAAACTAAACATTCTGAAATGATAAGCATTTACTAAATTCCCTAGTTTTTTAAAAACATGTTAGTACTTTTTCTGGTCTTCAATCAGAAGGATTCTGTTCTTCCACTAATATTTTTCAGCATTTTTATGATGAATGATTTAGCTGGAGGGTAGAATGAATCCTTATTGAGTTTCCGCATGACATTACACAGGAAACACTTCAAAGAGAGGAGTACAATTCAAAATGGATATAGAAGTATCAAAAAGAGATTGTTTCTCATTTTTTTGTATTGTTTCTGAATTTGGATAAAAACAAATTGCATAATTGCAGGATAAGAGGCATCTGGATTAATGGAGATAGATGTGAATAGCATCTCAAGGTTGACATTAGCTTTTGACAGACCTTTTAAAGGTATTATAGTATAAATTGGATTAACTTACTACATGTCATCAAATATAGTGAAACAAATCCAGTGAATATTTGAAGTTGATGGTTATTTAGCCTACAGAAGAGACAACCAAGATGAGGACATGGTAATATTCTTCAAGTATTTGAAGAATGCTTAAGACAGCAGATATACTACAATGTTTAAGATGCTGGACTTGACATGCAGTGATTCAGGTTCAAATTCCCAGTCAGTCATGGAGTAGCACAGTAGGCAGTTTTAAGATGACATACCGTATCTTTCATCCCAACTTATAGAGTTGTAGGGATAAAATATGGCCTCACATATATACTGCCTTGAGCTTCCAGAGAAGAAAGTGATTGTATAAGCGTAAGACACCCTCTTGAGTATCTAAAATTTGCATTCCATATATAACATGGAATAGAACAAAAAAAAAATCAAAGTAAGGAATCAGGTTGGTCTATTTGTTTTAGCTTCCACAAGAACCGTTTATGAAAACAAGCTTCAGCAATTGATGAAGCAATG
This sequence comes from Pseudoxenodon macrops, assembly GCA_032467955.1. NCBI lineage: Eukaryota > Metazoa > Chordata > Lepidosauria > Squamata > Pseudoxenodontidae > Pseudoxenodon > Pseudoxenodon macrops. The sequence continues at coordinate 206,610 of JANHFT010000303.1, read as the reverse complement.
CCCAGGAGCAGCAGCTGGAGTGAAGAGCCAAAAGGTTGATTGTGAAAGGGAAAATGTTGGAGCAAAAGGTAATACCTAATAATCATTCACTGAATGGAATGTTGCTCTCTCTGTGTATGAATATAATGATTACTTAGTCTTTGCTATTATCAACAGATAAAATTAACATTAATTGGCTTTATTCATGTCTGGAGTAAGGTAATTTAAGGCCCATTGATTTCAGAGAATATACCGAGTGAATTATTTTGTACAACAAGCAATTTATGTCTGATGCATAAGTAGCATGCTTATCGACATTGCTTTGTCCACATCCCAGAAACTTGTTTATTAGAACAAAATAAAAAACAGATCACCATTCAAAACCCTATAATCTTATATTTCAGCTGGAAGCTCTTTTCATATAAATCCAGTTGCTGGGCAGAATTAATTATACAGATAATATTTGAACAAACGTTGGGAGAACTGTCCAATTCTCACTATGTCTGGAGAGTAGTCTATTTCATGCAATGTCAAAATTAATGGCTTTCTTTCACATATAACTGTGAATAATGTTCCAAACTTATGCAAATAAACCCTAGCTAACATTAATCGGTTTTAGATGTAATGACAAGTAAGCAAAGCTGCTGGTTTTCTCATGGCCACATTGTAGAAGAAAAAGAAATAGCTACTGCTTCTGAAATGGGTAATGGGAGAATTGCTCAAAAGATCTTATTCTACCGTAGGACCGTCAGCTGCAGAAATCCTTCTGCAGAACAGCAACTTCAGAGTATCAGCAGAATGTGCCTGTAGTTCTGATAATGTAAGTTACACCAATTATGGAAATCTTGTGTCTATAGATAAATGCAAGGCAATTACAGGTGAATATAAACTGATGTACTTTGTGCCAGACTCCTGACAAGTGAAGCAATTACTCCATTCACATAATTAGAAAGTATTTCAGTGGATTCTGTTATGCATTAGGGCCTCAGGAGAACTGGAGCAAACTAGACTACAGTATTCAGGTATTTAAGAATGAGCCAATTTTATAATTCAGAAGGAATTATTACTAGAAAAGTGGAAAAACTCCATCTATATATATATATATATGTAGGTATTTTGTTGTTCGGGTTTTTTCCCGTGTAGAATCAAAGGTGCCATTAGCACAAC
>JANHFT010000303.1:190052-205364 GCA_032467955.1 Pseudoxenodon macrops | reverse complement strand
CCATTAGCACAACGTTTCGGTAAAATCACATTTACCATCATCAGGTATTTTTAATCTGCTGTTCTAAATTAGCTTCTATATATTAAAGAAATTAGGGGGGGGGAAACAGGCATAACTATCTTCTGTTGTATCATTTTATGCTCTAAGAAATGCTAATCATGTCTGTTAAATGTTGATAAATCCACGGTCTTCTCAGTATCTTGTTCCAGTCCCAATAGATCATTTCCTTTTTCCTTCGGATTCTAGCTCCAGGTTCAATGGTTTTGCAAACTCATCCCCAGACGATTTTCATACTACAGTACTGTTTCCAGACAACTGAATGGTTTAACTGGTCCCTTAGGTCCCTATATAATTCCTCTCAAGCTAGTGATGTTATAGATTAGTAAGGGGATACTCTCTCAGGAGTACTCCAAATAGTTCATGAGGTGAAAAAATGTTTTGCTTTCAAGTTCGTAAATTCTTTTCCTCTTTCTCTTCCTCCTCCATCTCCATGCTTGGGGCTCACTTTCTAAACAAATGGCCACAGTCTAGGTGGTTTGCATCAGACCACACTGAGGATACAGTATTGAGCTGCCTCAGCATAAATTGTAACAATTGCCCCAACACATGGGACCTACGTAGACCAGTGTTTCTCAACTTTGGCGACTTTAAGTTATGTGGATTTCAACTCCCAGAATTTCCTAGCCATTACTGGGGATATTCTGGGAGTTGAAGTTCACATATCTTAAAGTTGCCAAGATTTAAAAACATTGCTCTACGGCAGTACTGTAGCATTCTGGAAACTACTGTGATGTCTGCTTCTTGACCTGGTCTACCTCGAAGGGCTGACAGCATTCCAACTGATCAACAAATGAGCTGGATTGTGGGAATATTGTTTTGGTCTTTCTGTTTCCCTGGGCAATTGTGGGGAAGAGGCTTTAACTCTCTTCTTTCCCCATGGATCCTTTCCATATCCTTTGCATTTCTCCTCTCCACCTACAATTGTTACAGCTTGCACAGAATGCAGCTGCAGCTGTTGCATAAGCTGTCCCAGTTGCCAGTCTGCTTCTGGGTCCAATTCAAACTGTTGTTTATGACCTTTAAAACCCTTTATATCATGAGTCCAGGTTATCTCAGGAACTGTCTCACTCCAATGGGATTGGACCTCTTATTCGGGTAGTGTACTGTGGACCACATTGGTCTAGGAATTCTGGCAGGCAGGGTCCAGGAGAAGGGCCTTTTCTGCTTGGCTCCCACCCTCTGGATCATCGTTCCCTTCAAGCTGAGATCCACCCCCACCTTCCTGACTTTCTGTAAGAGCTTCAAAACCCGGCTCTGCCAACTGGCCTGGGGCCTTTGGAGCGGTCTTTAATGAATTAAATAGCAGATCTCACGTCTACCCCATAGCAGTCTGGTTTTATGCATTTATTTTTTGGATTTTTCCAGCGTTATTATTTTAACTTATTTAATTTCTGCTTATTTAATGCCTAGTGTTTTTATGATGTTTGTAAGCCTCCCAGAGTCTCTTGACAACGAGATGGGCGGAATATACATTAAATAAATAAATCCCAATTTTCTCAAGATTAGAAAATAAATGAAGTCTTTTTGCTAAGGAAAGGGAGGCTCCGTTCTTATCCATCCAGCAGGGAGAACCTGAATGTTTGTGCACATAATTTCTAATCCAACAATTAGCTCTTCATGTGATTTTTAGGACCAAAGAATTGTTTTGCTCTGTGCTATAAACTGGCAAATAAACTCCTTCTTAACAATGATAAGGATCACTTCAGGAGAATGACCGAGCCCAGAGAATCATCTTTCTTGAGCATTGAATGGCAGCTGTCTGGTTTCATTTCTCCATGTTTTCAGCCATTACATTGTTCCTATCAGAATCCAGACCAATGTAGGCTGTGGCAAAAGTGTTGAACTTTAACAATTCATGCTTGTGACTTCAGTCCATCAAATGTGTCGGTGCACAAGACTCCAAACTGTATCCCCTAGAGGCCATAAAAAAGAAGTTATTTATCTGTAATGGATGCTTTTCAAGTGAATGTTGTAGATCACTTTTTAAAACCCCTCCTTTATAGCTAATACAGAGAAGCCTTTCATCTTCCAAGAATTCCTCCTGTGTCTAAATAAGTGGGGAATGAGGGAGGCATAGCATGGTCAGTCACTCAAAATGTGCTCCTAAGACATCTTTCTTTGGGGTTGTATCACTAAATAGGTATACTTTTTGAACTGTGATATGGGTAAGCATAGAACTCTTGTATGTGTGGCTGTACTAGTTATAGCTACTAGTTACCACCATGTGAAAAACACAGGATTTTTATAGCCTGCTCACATTTGAGAAGTTGTACTATCCCAGCGCTATGCATCCTTATGCAAGTCTTACCTTTTTGCAACCTCAGTTATGCTTTCTCTTCTACCTTAGAAAGTACCTTTAGATGAAATAACAGAACGCCAGAAGAAACTCTTGTCACCCGATTCTGAGCACAGTTTAGCCAAAATAGTAGCAGAAGTAAGTACTGTAACTGCTTGATCAGGTTCCCAAAGATGTAATGTCTCTTCTGATACACACCTTGGTATCTATGTCTTTTTCCCCCAAAAAAATGAGAAGCTAGTGCTGTGATGGTGAACCTCTGGCACTTGTGCCACAGGTGGCATGCAGAGCCCTCTCTCCAGGCACGCGAGCTGTCCCCCTAGCTCAGCTCCATTGCGCATATGTGTGCGCCTCCTACCGGCCAGCTGTTTTTTGGGTCTCTGCCATGCGCAGGGTGCGGGGTGCATGTGGGATACATGTGTATATGCATGGGGGGTGAGTGCACATGGAGAATCGTGTGCACATGTGTGGGGGTCGCATGCACATGTGCGGGGCAGGTCACATGTGGGGGGGTCACACACTCATTTCATTATGGGTGTGCATGCTTGCTTTCGGCACTCGGCGACAAAAAAGGTCAGCCATCACTGAACCAGTCTATTTAAAACAAATTGGCACCCTCAAGTAGAATTATATTTCCAGTATTGCCAAAAGAAACCAAGTAGACTCTGAATGCATTTTGGGATGGGAAAAAGTAGGTGGCTTGGTACTTTATTTGGAAGATAACCAAACTAACAGAAAACTATCAAACAAAAATGAGCTGGCCATATGTAGAATGGCAGTGATTTTGTGAGATGGTCCATAATATTCACTTAAAATCCCAGTAAGAGCCTCTGCAGTGCTTCAGGGTCAAAGAGAAAAAATACTTTTTGGCGAGTATAGGGCACTTACATTGTACTTGTTGGCAACTACTTAAAGCAATAAGGGGTTTTCCCAGGTAGCACAGCTGCCTTCCACAGTAGTGGTGGATGTACCTATGCAATCCCAGGTAAATATATGTTTGGTTTAAAGATTTGTTGATAGGTCCTGTATGAGTGCCTTTGCATCTGCTAAAGACCCTTTATTTCCCTCAAATTGAAAAGTCAAAATGGTCCTAGTGTTTATTAAAGCAGATACATTTTAAATTGACATGCAGTTATACTCCCAATATTTCTGAAATTTGATCAGAAACTATAGATATTTGCCCTGGAAGTTTCATGTTTACTCCCTGTCAGTATGTTTCTTCATTATTAACACCTTGTTAATTAACAGCTCCAAGAGATATTACCAGAAGGTAAAATGGCACCACATCGGTCACAAGGATTAAGGAAGAAAGTTGGCAACAGCCCTGAGACGAGCAAACAAAAGGTACTTTTTGAACACTATGTGAATGAAACACAAACTGTGTTTATTAAACATATAATTTGTTAAGGTAGAATTTTGGAACAAAACATAAAATAAGTTATTATTTAGGAATAGCACATATAGGTCAAATGATAAGTTTCTCTTGAAAATGGCCCAGTTGCTAGAATTTTCTTTGAACTCAACTAGACCAGAACTAAAAAAAACCTGCATCAGCAGGAATGGAACATTCAGATAAAAAGAAGTTAAGGGTGACATATCTGATTTGGTCACACTTGACTTGGTGTACGATAGCCAAATGTAGCTCCATCAAATTGAAGATTTTGGACTAAAATATTATTGGCACCGAGGAAGCATAATTAAAATACTTCTTTTTTTATTTACATATAATCTGGATTACTTTCAGATGGGAGGTTCACTGTTCTTTCTCCATCTGAAGCTCCTTAGAGTAACTGTCCAGGCTTGCAGAGCAGTAGAAGATATTCTGTTTTTTTGGGGAAAGCTTGGGACTGAATGAATGACTACATTTTTTTTCCATTCCCACTCTCCAAAAACACACTATATCGCTATAAGCTGCTCGGCTCCACCAGTCTTGAATGTGTTTATTTTCCAAGTGGATAGGGAAAAATCCCTGCCTTTTTTCTTTTTCATCACTATTCAAAATCTTTTCATCTACTTTACTTGTTAAGAAGCATTTTGTAGCATTTCCATCTCACTTGTGGGGGAAACTATAGAAATGTGGAGAAAACAGAAGAGGATTTATAAATTGAAGATGACAATGTCTACAAACAATTTTCACAAGACAGAGAAACCATGTGCTAACAATTTCTGGAAACCCTCTTAAACCCTAAACTCTTTTTTAAGCTTACAGGAATGGCATAGCTAAGAAAACTTTATAAAGTGTCCAAAATATTTATAGGTCCCTGATTTTCCTCTACTGGTATGTTAAACCCATTTATTGTATTGAACTCCTTTCTTTAACAAGGAATTAATAATATTCTAGAGGCCTTAAATGTGTTTAAAACAGAGTAAGCCACAGGGAGCTAACCTTTTTAGTTATTCTCTAACATCACTTTAAGTGCTTCATTGTTATCCCTCCTGACCTCTTATTTCTTCTTGTATAGAGAGGATAAAAATAGTAGCATTGCTGAAGGCTTTATTGCCACAGGAGACTTTAGGTCATAAGGAATAAGAATGGTTTTGTTTAAAAAGCATTTTCACTTGAAGAATGCTTTAAAATATGAGATAAAAGTCATCCTCCTTAATGTAGCTGATAATCTCTGAAATATTAGGCAGAAATGATTTTTACACATTTTTCTCTATTGGCTTTTGTGACCATGGATAATGATAAAAGATAAAACCCTGAATGATTAATTCCAACCCACTCCCTCCAAAAGGTGAAACACTGTGGTTGTATCTAAAGACTTTTGCCTGTTCTTTTGTGTTTTCCTTTTTCTATCTCGGGGAAATGTGTGGCATGCTTAGTTTATAGTGTTAGTGTAGTATCCTTTGGAGGAGATTAAAAAATTTTTATGTCTTTGTAATAGAGTCTTATTATGGATTGTTGCAGATAAATTCTAAATTGCTTGAAAAGTTTGTACACACAATGGCGAATCTGCAGACAGTCAGTTCTGTAACAACATTGAGTTAGATTCCAAAGCAGAACAACACTGACTGGGGAATTCTGGGAGTTGAAGTCCAGGCATTTTGCCAAGGTTGAAAAGATAAACAATAGCTGCTCTTCTAGTAATTTTCTTTCATCAGCCGCCAAGATATTCTAGGCAATCTCCTTGAGGCCTTCACTTCATTGTTTATTTTCTTTTCATGCCCGAGGGCTGCAGTTTGTGTTCATCAGGACTGGCATTTCTATTATGCTATTTGAGGGTGTATTTCAAAGCTCAAGCTGGAATTTGGAGAGCTCAGTGAGATGAAATAGTATACTGAGAACAAGATACTCAAGAGTAGGAAGGGAAAAATTGCATCCAGTAAAGAGACAAGATTTAGCTCTGAATCTACATCTAAGGACAAACCTTAGATAGTGAACAAGAGATAGGCCCTTGCTTAAGATGAAAGCAATATATTTCCTCCTAGGGAGCAACATCAGATTTGAAAACTATACTGAATACATCAGTTGGAATAGTGGCGGTTACATTTTATTAACTGGATATATATTTTGACTTATCCCTGGCAGCTAAGGAACTTTCCTTTCATTCATCTCACAATAATAATCCATTTTGATAATTTGGGCACTGGGAGTGATTCCTCCAAAGTCACTGAATAAGCTCTGTCGTAAATGAGTCTTCCCGATGATGGTCTAGTGTTGCCACAGTACTTGGTGCTGGGCTTCAAATCATTTTTAGAATATATATTTATTGCCTTTGTTATATTGCACATGCTTTTAACAAAAAAAGAGGATTATACATTTAAGGATAATTTATTAGGGAGTTAGCTTCCGCAATAAACTTTGGTTTTCTCTATTACTTTTCTGCATTTTTTACAAATTACCAGTATTTTTCTGAAGTGGAGTAGAATCTATACTGAGTGTGGTTGATCCATATAAGAATACCTTGGCTATGGATTTTATTGTATGATTTTTATAGTTGTTTATGGTTTTTATTGTTCTTAAATTGTGTTGAAGGAATTGTCAAATCCTTCAAAGAAGAGAGTTGCTTTCACTTACAAGAAAAAGAATGTGCATTTCATGTTTTTATAGTCACAACAATTCATAAATCCATCATTCTTTTTCAGAAAAGTGATAAACTGCACATTGATTATGGTCATCCCGATGCAAGCACCGTAGGAACTAGGTAAAGTTCTTGAGAATTAATTTATCAATGAAGAAAGCCCAAGAAGTTCTTCAATGCCTTTCCAAGTGTCCTCAGCCATAATGAAGAGAAGCTAGTGCTCATTAGGCAACTCCTCCAAACACAATACGCAAAAAGTCATAATGTAGAAAAAATAGTGCTTAATAGACAATCCCCCCACCAACAAACCTATTTTACTGAAACAAAACATGATTTCCACAGAAATCAGCTGTAGTTAGTTGCTCTGAAAAGTTGAAAATATTAAAAACAATTTGTGTAGCTGGTGATTACAAGCTTCCATATGAATTAAAAGAGAGTGTTAAGAAAAGCTTCGAGTGAATTTATAATATTTTAAACTAAAAATGAGTAAGTTAGTGGGAATGACTTTCTAATGAGATAAAGGCAAATGTAGCTATAGGCTAGTTGAGATATTCAGTGCTTCAGCAATTAGCTTAACAAAACAATTGCTAGATAAAAGGCCATAAATGCTGTTAAAAATAGGACCAAAAACTGTCACTTTGCATGAATTTTTTTCTTTTGTGTTATAGGAGTTCCTGTCACTATCTTGTACCTGTTTTATACAAGCCTCATTAAAATTCTGCGGCTCCAGTTTTTTTGTGTTCCGTGCTATTATGTTAATTTTCAACCTATTGTGAATTACTAAAATATTAGTTATTTGTATCCTTTCATAAACATGTTCTGATTTGCAGTAGCTGAAGTTCTCTAATATGCCTGTTTTCCAGGTTAGGCAAACTCAGACACTACATATCTCAACAGAAAAATATTAGCATTTTTTCTTTTTGTATTGTAGAAGTATAATCAGCTAATATACTGCCTTTTGTGTTTTTAGTTCTCGAAGAAGAACATTAAGGGAGACTCCTCCTTCACTTAAGAAATGTCCTGAAAACAAACCACAGAAAACATGTGAAAAACCAGCTGAAGGACTTATACCAATAAGGATAAAGATTGCTGTGTTTTGTATCTTTGTTTTCCTTCTCTTTGTGTATGCAGCTATGGAAACCAATCCATTCACAACCTTGTTTATCAGAAAATGAGTGCCACCCTTCTTGAGAGATGGGTGGAAGACCAAGGAAGGCAATTTGGTCAGCTGTTTAGGAACAAGTGATTTCAGTAACTCATTAAACAGCAATTGGGATAATCCAGTTTGTGTGTGTGTGTGTGTGTGTTTTTAAAGCATTTAAAAATGTTTCTCTAAACTAGAAGATGGGCATCATTTGATTCTGTACTATTTCTATCTTAACTGCGTAATTTTCAGGGAGATTCTTAATTAAGTTTTATGAAAGCACTTCATCTGGTATTTTGTCCCTATTTTAATTTAGAAATTGAACTGCCGGGTTCCAGAAATTAAGAAAGACATGTTGAGGTTCTTCTAAGCAATTTCCTTTATTGTTCCTTGCCTATAGACAGAAACCTTCCCAAATTAAAGCAGACTACTTGCACCAACATACTCTGAGAAATCCTAAGAAGGAACCCGCTTAACTCTCTCCCTCCACACATACTACCGGTATTTAAACCTTGCTGTCTTTTGGTCCTCTCGAATGCACTCCCTCTCTCCTGTGAATCCAGACTGCATTCCACCACATGAAAGATTCTCCTAGTAGTTTCTCCCTTCCCCCATCATCTGTAATATATGAAGAGGTCTTCTTGTCCCCCAGTGCAGAGAGCTGTCAAAAAAGATCACTATTGCAACCACCCAGCCAACAGCCCACCACTCTCTAATGTGTGTGACATGTAAAAAGGGGACAGAGATCCAATTGTGTTGTTGTGGCTGACATATTGCCCATTTAGGATGCTGTAGGTTACTCTGCTAGAGAACTGAGGTTAGGTCCAATAAGCTTCACAACTTGATTTCTTAGCTCAATAGCAATAGCACTTACTGCTTCATAGTGCTTTACAGCCCTCTCTAAGTGATTTACAGAGTCAGCATATTGCCCCCAACAATCTGGATCTTCATTTTACCAACTTCAGAAGGATGGAAGGCTGAGTCAACCTTGAGCTGATCAGAATCGAACTGACAGTCGGCAAAATTAGCCTGCAATACTGCATTCTATCCACTGTGCCACCATGGCTCTTCAAGCTCAAGCAAGAACATTCCTCACTTTGCATAAGATAAGGGTGCAAGCTACTTCTGGCTGGATCTGAAAGGAAGACACTTCCTAGGTTACCTCAGAGAGTCAATAACTTACTCTATGAGAAAACTTTCTTGTTAAGGCTTGCAGGTATTGCTTTAATTCACCAAGCTCAACACAGAGTGAGCTTTATTGCTTGCTTGCTTGTTTTGTAATTAGTATTCTAAATTTGGCATAAGGATTTAATTTCAGAAAAGTTTTTCTTAAAAAGTTGCTAATACTATGGTGATATTATCTATTCTGGACTCAAATTTTTATCTTGAATGCATGAAAACTGTATTCATAATTGCCTATCAGCTTTACAAACTTAGAGCTAAGCTTTTTAAAACTACTTTTTAAAACTAAAAACATCTCCCTAAGGTTCAATTCATCTTTATTTATTTTAATTGATAGAAGAAATTGAAATATAAAGTTGAGCCTTTTTAACTACAATAACTTGGTTTTGACAATCACAGGAACTCAAATGAGAACAGCTGAAAAGTTACTCTCTGAAAACGTATTTCCTACAAATGCCGGGTTCTTTGTACAATTTTTACAGTATCTAATGAGATGCTTTATTATGCTTCTCTCCTCCCATCTTTCTAAATTGCACACCTTGTGGTTTTATTCTGTAGCAATAGAAACACAATCAGCAATCTAGCTGTCATAGATTTCCAATGAATACTTCCTATGATTACCTCTTGACATCAGATTTGGTGAGAAGGAGAGACTGTTTGACACATCTTTACATATCCATACTAATGATATTATACTATTGCACTGTAATAATGTACATACAAGAATAGAGAAAATATAAATGAATTGAAATCTAATTTTTATTTATTTATTCGTCAAAGTTAAATGGCTGCCCATCTCGCATAAAAGTGACTCTAGATGGGTACAACAAGACTGTACAACAGTTAATATATTAAAACAATTAGGGGGGGGATAAAAATGGCTAAGAAAGAAGAGTAGATGTTAATAATAATGGAACTCATCTTTACCTTACCAGTGCCCTTGAGCCCCAGCCCTGATGTCATAACCAGGTTTTGAGGGATTTCCAGAAAATCAATAGGGATGGAGCCAGCCTCACTTTTGTAGAGGTTATCAGGGAATGAGCAAGGGTAAGCAGAGCACCCCAATCTAGGAATGGGTGCAACTGGCACACACTTCAAAACGTGCAAAGGCCCTCTTATCCATGACTACTATCTACTCATCAAGCAGGACTCCTAATTCTTTTAAGACCTTTAAGACAGCAAAGTCCACATTTTGGACAGAGAGGAATGCTGGTTTGAAAGAGGGGTCAAAGAGGCCATCTATGTCAAAACTGAACAGCCCTCTCAATAGAGGGGGATAGAAATATGCGCACATGATTGCATTTTCGACCCATGGCAACTGGCATGCATTTCTGACTATTTGTAGCATCCTGAGACCACCTAACCATGATTGTCAATGTTTTCTGCTGGTTTCAGGTGCTTACTTTTAGTTTCTGATAAAAATTCCCATTGGATAAAATGGATTTGCTTAACACACATGGTATTCACTTAATAGTCATGGTGTTTGCTCAATTGCCACAAAAATATCATAAAACCTCAGGATATCCTCTAGCATCACTACTCAATTTTAACTGGGTGGATGGGCGTGTTACCATTCAAACCCTTAGACTGGATTGCACAGCTTGTCACTGTTACTTTCCAATGTATACATGAGGCCTGTGTGCATGGTCCAGAAACTTTCTTGGAAATAAAAATAATAGAGAGGCTGGCAGCTCTGCTGCATGCCAATGTTCTATTTACAATTCTTTTTCCCTTTAAATTTGAAACCATATTTTAAAAAGAGGAAGAGTTGGGACAAGGAGTCTGGCAGATGCCAAATATATATGCTGGAGTATTATTATGCACACAAGCACGTTTATGCTATTACGATCACTAGCTTTTGACCTAGAGATTGTATGTTAGAGGTCAACTATGCTGTTAACCCAGTATGATCTCTGGGGAAGGAATATGCAATGTACAGCATGCAATTTGTGTTTCATTTACAAATCCAATAAATTCTTTTGCTCCTATTCCCATGGAAACAAATGCTGGTCTTTACAAAAAAACACAACCCTTTCATTTTTGCACATGGCAAACCACAGATATTTAGCATAGCTATAATTTAGCTCTATTTTCACCAATCTGAGAGTTTCTGACAGAGGCGCGTACACACACATACACACACCACGTTGCGCAAGAGCTAGCTCTGAAAACCGAAGAGCCTCTTTTGTTCAGCCAGTGCATCACATCCCTGTCTCAGTGTCACAGTGAAGCCTGAGCTTTCTGTGAGAGCTATACAGCAGCTGGAGACAATGAAATCTGCCTTCTTAGCTACATGCAACTATCCTGATCGTATTTCAGCTTAATAAGCTGCCGTCCAAACATTTTCCTACCACACACAGTGCACTATTTCTCTCTCCCTTTTTTCCCCTTTAATAATCTGACTCTTAAATCTCTGGGTTGGAGGTGTTTCCATGGCACTGTTATCCATCCCTATACAAAGCTTCCCCTTTTCCACACCCAGCTACCAGTGAAGGCAAAGAAGGCTCACTCCTGCGTGTCCATGTTATGTGTTGAAAAGGACCAGCTACCCAAAGTCATTTTCTCTTTTTCCCCTTCCTTTGTGTCAAGTGTCTAATATTATACCGGCAGGGCTCTTAAGTGATAGATCTTGTTTGTCAGCGCCGAGCCAGGCATCGAGAAAACATCAGCCCTGCACTAGACACCTTGGATTTTTGTATCGTGACTGAGATGATTGTCTTCCCATGTGATTCAGCCTTTTATTTGGTACTGTCCTCCTTTTTCCCTCATTTATATTTTGAGCTGGCATTTCTCTTCATGGTAAGGTAAGCTCATTTAAATAAATTGTTAAGGACCTATTGCCCTCAATTTCAATGGCGATAACATTTAACGATATGTTTTACCTGAAATGAGATAGTTGCTTATAAAGGCAAGGACTAGAATAATCTTTAGCATCGATTCAAACATCTCTATATATATATTGCAAACAAGGCTCTATGCAAGTTTCCTCCACTTGTGTGGCCTAAATTTCAAGATGCTGCAGAATCGGACATTGGGGTCTGGCTTCTTTAGAATAGAATGTGATTAAGCAGATTTCTAATTTTACAGACCTGGCACAATAAATAAAATGGAATTTGAGGAAGCCGTTAAGATGCCTTTACCAAGAATTTATTTTTATTTTCTACTTCTATGTTTATGCCCATTGTAGGTAACTAGAAATAAGGTTAAATAATTTAGAAACAATTGTGGAAATTTCTTATAGATGAAATGCCTAAGCATTTTCTTCTGACAATGAGCAAATTCATGACAGGAATTTATGGAGAAGATGCTAGAGTTCATCGTTAGATATGGAACTATGATGTATGCTTTTACATATGCACATAGGAAAAATCAAATTTATACTGTGCATGCTAAATATAATGGAAATACAAATACACTGATATATAGCTCCTGATAAATTTTAAACTGCAAAATGGAGTGATCTATTAATGCTAATGTGTTCTCCCATCCCCCCTTTTTTTTCTGTCAGGGCTCTGTGAGAAATAAAAGTTAAAGTCCTGGATTCTATCAATCGTTAGAATCCTAGAGTGGACTCATATAAGGCAAGCTCACGTTTACATTCTGATAGGAATTTAGTGAAACAATTGTTCGCGCTACTTAATATGCTAAGCGCTTTTATGACGAATATATTATTTTAAATTGAACACGTATGGAGACTTTAGCAATTTTGACATTATCCCTTCCGAAAGGATTTCTATTTGTTGTCCTGTGTTGCCCAGCTCACTGGAAACACTGGTGATTGGTAACGAATTGTTTCTCAGTCATGTGGGTTTCATTGGTGATATCAATACCATTTTAAGGAAAAAAGGTAAAAGAGAGACCTTATAGTTTTCTGCAGTTGTTAAAGCAATTCTTTTGCCTGTCATACAGGCTTAACTACACATATCCGGGCACTGAATTCAGACTAAAAAAAAGGGTTCTGAGCCTTTGAAAGCTAAACATAGACCTAAAGGATTCTCAAAACAGTATTTTAAATAGCTCTTGGTAGAGTTTGCAGGAGCTTTCCAGCAGTTCTGCGGTTGCTCTGAAATGGTTCAAAAAAGCAATGTGAAAGTTAAATAGAAATGTTTCTGTCACTAACTTAAGTTTTTAGTCTTCACTGCCATTTTTATGACTCTTATATAATAGCTACTGATGTTTAATCCAATTTACTGTTACCTTGGCTGGGGTAGGAGAAATCTAATGTGAACATAGCCTTTGTGTTTGCAAAATCTTGCCACTTCCAATTACAGTGTCAATGTGACAGGCTAAAGTATTCTGGAATTCTCTATATTGTGGGCAATACAATTATTTGCACCAATACACCTGAATAAGCCTTTGTAGAGCAACAGGCTAAGAACATATACATTTTATTGTGTTTTCTATTCCATAATTTTACATTTGCAAATGGGGATTTGGTTAGTATTTTAGTATTTTAACTTAGATTAGTTCCCAAACATTATATATATGGGGAAAAGAATTTGCCCTTATATGCCCTACTATCTATACATTTTTAATGTTTTGCTTTGCTATCAAAACCAGAGCTGTTTTGCACATTGCCAAAAATGTTCTAGATAAGCTTTATAGATAGGGGAAAAATAGTTACATTTATTTCTTAATTTAAAAAAAATCATTTTCATTATTGATCATAACTGAACAGAATCATTTATGCCTTTGACTACATCCTAAATTCAGCATTAGCCTAAAATCTCGTGGAAAGTTAATATGTGAATATGCAAAAGTCTTGCAGTAAGTTAGAGTAAACATGCAAATCTTAAACTTATTTGGTGGCCAAAGTGTCATGTATTTCATGCTACAATATGGGGGTATTTCAAACCAGTGGTCCCTAACCTTTGGGACTTAGCTGTTGGGGTCATGAGTGGCAGGCTGGCACACGTTTGCACATGCAGCCCTTGCGCAAATGACAGGCCAGCATGCACACACACAGCTCGACTTACATGAGTGGTGGGCAGGCGTGCATGCATGGACCAATTCTGAATAGGCCATGTTCCAGTAGTGGGCTGCAGCAGAGGTGGGTTTCAGCAGGTTCTAACCAGTTCTGGGGAACCAGTAGCAGAAATTTTGAGTAGTTTGGAAAACTGGTAAATATCACCTCTGACTAGCCCTACCCTCATTTATTCTCTGCCTCTCGAGTCAGAGGAAATGGGGATTTTGCAGTAACCTTCCCCTGGAGTGGGGAGGG
The DNA here is from genome assembly GCA_032467955.1 of Pseudoxenodon macrops. NCBI lineage: Eukaryota > Metazoa > Chordata > Lepidosauria > Squamata > Pseudoxenodontidae > Pseudoxenodon > Pseudoxenodon macrops. The sequence continues at coordinate 191,439 of JANHFT010000303.1, read as the reverse complement.
AATGGAGGTTTTACAATATCCTTCCCTGCCATGGCCACCAAGCCACACCCACCAAGCCACTCCCACAGAACCAGTAGTAAAAAAATTGAATCCCACCACTGGGCTGTAGCTCAGGGGTTGGGGACCTCTGTTTTAAACAGATTATGTGATTAGACTGCAATTGTGGTGATGAGCCACAATTATTTCAGTAGCATTGCTATAAATGAAAAACTTCCATTCACCAGTGCATTTTCTTCACCTGTTCAAAACTGTTACTAGACCCAAAATCCTGTCTACAAGGAGTTTCACCAACACCCTAACAGCTACTTGCCTCCCTGAGTTAATGTTTATACCTCCCTCAAGGTAATTCCTTTATCTTGACTAAGCAAAAATTTCCTAAGAGCTAGTGTGGCATTTTTTATGCAGTCATGTTTTATATTTGTCACTTAGGAAATGAACAAATCAATTATGCTTTTTGCACATATATGTTTTGAACAGGTAATTCTTGATATCAAATCAAAGCAAAACTTTTCTTTTCAGCTTTATACTGCTGAAACCTTAGTTCAGTCTCCAATGTCTGGCATATCGTCCTTTAGAGCATTTAAAGAAAGTTGTTCTTATCTAGTCATGCAATATGTATTTTATATGATAAAATTGCTCAATATATACTTATAAAAAGATAGGCTAGGCAACTAGACAGATATCCTGCCATAAGCCATTTAGACCTTAGAGTAGAGGTTAGCACTTTGTCTAAGCAAAAAACCAATGTTGATATAAAAGAAATATCAACTTCTCCAAAACTCCAGTTACGAATCTAAAGTATCCAATGACAAATTTCATAAGTAGATGATCTATAGCCCATAAGTTACATGTGGTCCTCAAATGCCTCTCTCGTGGACTACTCTGAGTGCCCAGATTGATGATCTCACTAATGCTAACTGAACAGCTACAGCAGGGAAAATTAAAATCTGAGATAGCATCTTCCTGACTTCTCAAACAGCAATGTTAAAATTGGCAGGAAGACTATTCATACTCATGCTCAATAGCTTATGAACAAGTATTGAAAAAGCGAATTGCACATAATACTCTGAATATATTTTGTAAAATATAATTAATCCTTTTCCCATTAACTTTCATCACCTAACTGCTTTGTGAACAATTTAAATAAATCCCACAAAATCAATCACTTATTGGGCACACATTTTTATTTGGATTCTTCTTACAAGTATTTCACAATTCCTACCTGCAGTCTAACATTCTGGAAAAGGACAGAATTGACATACTGGGGAAAGAGAGAGACATGCATTATGCCATCCCCGTTTTTAGAATATAATTCTTTATTGGCCAAGTGTGATTGGACACGCAAGGAATTTGTCTTTGGTGCATGTGCTCTCAGTGTACATAAAAA
>JANHFT010000303.1:172739-185085 GCA_032467955.1 Pseudoxenodon macrops | reverse complement strand
CAGGGCTAACTCACTGCTCACTCCAGGAGTTCAATTCTCACCAGGCTCAAGTTGACTCAGCCTTCCATCCTTCTGAGATCGGCCAAATGGGGACCCAGATTGTTGGGGGCAATATGCCAACTCTGTCAAACTGCTTAGCGAGGGCTGTAAAACACTGTGAAGTGGTATATGTCTAAGTGCTATTGCTATTAAGGATCCATGTGGTATATAATATGTATGTATACACACTTAACTATTAAAATGCAGCCTAACATTATTTTTAAAGAGATCGTGTAGAATTATGAAAAAGTAAAATGATTATTATTAAATGTTCCATCAAAGTGCCATAGATATGTGAAAGAAATAGATAAGGATAAAATTATCTGGACAATATGTTTCCTTTTCAGTCCGAAACTGACTCTAGTACTTACAAGATTGATGATGTACTTTAAAGATAAAATTATGGATTACTTTGAGGATTCTGGTCATGGCATATGTCCTAACATATGTTCCTTCAGTACTCATTTATGTGGCATTGAACAAAAATGTAACTTTTAGAAAGAATCCTAGTCTGACCTAATTATTTTGGTATTTTAGCAATGTTTCAAACAAACACTATGACCTGAAAAATTCACCTGAACAATCTTCTAAAGTATATTTCTTGGTAACATAAATTTTGTGGGCTCTACTGATATCTGAATCACCAGAACAAATGAACATGGTGGGTTTTAGCCTTGCAACAAAACTCTGAGAATTTGCCCCATCCAGTTAGTATCATAACAAACTTCAAAATTAAACAGGCAACATGGGTACCAGTCAGGGGTGGGTTCCTGCCGGTTCTATCCGGTTCTATAATCGGTAGTAACTCTGTGATGACGTCATGGAGCTGGTTCTGTCAGTGTCTTTGTGGGTGCCGCCATCTTGGATTTTGCTTCTGCACATGCGCAGAAGCTATTTTTTTATTGTTGCGCGTGTGCACGCATGCGCGCTTTGCACGCGCACTTGAGGCACAACCCCAAGCGAACCAGCAGTAAGAAGATTCAGAACCCACCTCTGCTAACAGTACTTATTAACTGGGTTAAATCTAATGCTGATCCAAACCATTCTCCTTGATTTGTGCCATTCATTCAAATGAAACAAAGGTTTCATAAGAAGAGTATTCATGGATCAAGGAGGAAGTCAGTGAAAAGATGCCAGTGGAGTTTTCCCCCTATGGTTTCCTTATTTTACTTTTTAACACACTGGTTAGCAGTGGCAGGGGATCTTTCTAATCTGCTGTATTTTCCTGAATAAAATTATCATTTAACCATAAAACATCACACACTCAATTGCTAATCTGTGGAAGACACTATGTAGCATGATAGAGAACTACCATACTGTTGCAGGTGAGATTGTGAAGGGGATATGTAAGGAAAAGAAGGGAAAATTAATTCTGCCAATTTGAAACCCTGTACAATTTCCCCCCACACTTTCCCCCCACTATATCCTTGTTATAGGTTCCAGCTTCCATAAATATAAAATCATGGTAGTTTTTGGTTTGAAAAATGTAGTAAACTACGTTTTTTGTTTGTTTCAGGTCTGTGTGCATAGGAGATGGAATAAGGGAGAATCTAGCAGCCATTTGCATGTGCTTATTAGCCAAATATTTTGACAGAGTGTGATAGAAAAACAGTCAGTATATGTAAGTTTTACATAAGTTTTTACTTATACATACTTAGGACTAAAATATACATAGCTGTGTTGGTAGACCTGTGCTCACACTTCTGCATCCTTCTACCTGGCCATTGGAAAAAAAAACTTCATTGAATGGTCTCTTTTGGTAGAATATCCTTTAAAGCTATGGATCTGAATTCCTGGTTACAGGATGGTACCTATAATAAAGCAGTTGTACTAAACAATTAAGTTTCTCTGAGTGCTAACAGTGTGAACAAACTTTAATATAACAATTTGGGTTGTATACGCATGGCTTGGTAGACTTGCTCAGAAATAACATTTGTTTCATTATGAGATTCTAATCTTTGATAGTAATCACAATCCATTTTTGATTGAAATTTAGTTGAAATTTAGACATTTAGAAATTTAGGCTGAAGAAAGGTTTGTTTCCAGAGGAAGAAATATGCTGTCTTTGTGTCAGTAGATAATATAAAGGTGCCTTAAGAGAGAAAATAATAATATAATCTGCTGATAAGTGTTAGAATTCAACATTCCTCTTTTATCAGTATATTACAAGGTGTGGATATTAGACACAACATGGAAATGGAATGTTCAGATTGGATGTAACATAACAGTCTAAGAAAGAATCAAAAGTGATAATGTTTACATGTGCCAACATGTGGCTTTTACGGGATTTTTGAAAATCTTCTATCTATCCATGAAAAGAAAGTATTTCTTATCTGGATGTCTGTATCATTGCTGGAATGTTACTATTCAGAGGATCCCAAAGCACAACATCAACCTATTTGCAGGAAACCTAATGCAAAATACCCTTTGAGGTGAGCTAGAGAGAAATGAGCAGCTGGCTGGCTTGTAGGGGAATTGAAGTCTATACACTACAAAGAAGTGCAGAAATCTGAGGTTAATTCTCTCATGTCAAGTTAAAAAGAATTGAAGTTGTTAGGCCAATAAAATATGTGTGGGAAAGACAGATAATAATAAAAAGTGTTTCTCTTGGTTCATATCATATCTCAATTGCATTTGGAAGATGCCAACAATTCTGAGAGTTGGAAGGGACCTTGGAGGTCTTCTAGTCCAACCCCCTGCCAAGGCAGGAAACCCTACACCACTTCTGACAAATGGTTATCCAACATCTTTAAAACTTCCAGTGCTGGAGCATTCACAACTTCTGTAGGCAAGTTGTTCTACTGATTAATTGTTCTACCTGTCAGGAAATTTCTCCTTAGTTCTAAGTTGCTTCTCTCCTTGGTTAGTTTCCATTCATTGTTTCTTGTCCTATCATCGGGTGCTTTGGAGAATAGCTTCATAGGAATATATTCTGAATAGTGCCCCCATACATTTCATTTTTATAAGACTATTTACAGTATGATAGATAAAACAATTATTATTAATGCCACAGCACCAAATATAGCTCTTGTAACTTGGTTATCTATAACTTGCTTTACATCTACTTTTAGCCAGAAGACCAAGAGCCTATAGTTCGCTCCATCTTGGCAATTAAGAATCTAACATTGTGATAAAGATTTTGCTATGGTCTGAGAGTCTTGATGGGATGGCTCAGAGGTGTACAAGAGCCATTCCTCTTGTAATATTGAGGATATGAAAGAGAACTAGGCAGTCCCCAGGCTGCAACATTTAGCATACATTTTCAGGGATCAAAACATCATGAACTAAGAAAAGAGATGTGGAAGGTTGGTCAGGCAATGCAGTATATCTAGCGAGAGTTTGAGAGAAAACGTCCCACCTTAATCTGGGCCTTTGGATCCTGTCTGCTGCTTTTGTGCTGCTTAGCATAGTGTGAAGGGGGAAAGGAAGAGAGATAAAGAATTATGGTACTAAGGGAGCCTCAGGTGAGCTAAGCATTTCTAGTGACCCTGAAAAGTGATTGAAAAGGGCATTTTGGTAACTTCTTAGCAGGCACTGATTTATTTATTTAGCGTATGGCAAATACATGGACTTGTAGTAGTTCAAATGTTAATATCCAGTCCACCCAGCCATTCAAGGACAGGGTGGTCTATGTTTTTTTTAAAATCAGACATTGGACAGGTGTAAACTCTTGATTGACATTCAGACACAATGTGATGGGTATTTTGTCAAGGAACTCCACAGTCACACTGAGGGGTAGAGACAAGACCCCACTTAAACAATGGCACCATGTTGGATACGGATCCTGTTCAGAGTTGTTAATCACCAGATAAAGAACTATGGAGCGAAATAGAAGATTATGTGCTCAGAGATATGATTGTGTTTTAGATCTCATGTTGTAGATGCTATGTTCCACTAAATCATGCTTTGGGTCCTGGAATACCCGTGACATATCAAATAATAGTTTATGTGTAATTTGAATGTACAGTTGGTAAAATAATTGCAGAACACCTCCAGTAGAATAGATTTTAATCTTGGGAACTGATTTTATTGTACACAAGTAATTGGTCTAAGCTGCTATTGTTGTTATAACTGGATTTGTACATATTTATTTTATTTATTTAGTTTGTCGAACATGTACTAGATAAGTATAAACAGGTATAAGTATATAAATTATAAAGCTGAAAAAGAACTTCTTATGGTCTGAAAGCTCTTCGTGATTTTTTTCATCAGCATTTCTTCCATTTTCACACAACCCTGCCTTGCATTCCAAATGCAGTACCCCTCCTCCCTGCAATTTGCCACGCAAGAGCCTGCTGGAAAACTTCCTGTGCACGCATGGGAGCCATAAAAGGCTTATTCTGGCTCTTGTAATTCAGTGGTTTGTTTGTTTTTTCTTCTCGCTTGCTCCTTCACTCCCTCCCTCCCTGTTTTTTAGTTGATTCTAGCCCAGGAGCTGAGAAAATACAGGTCATCTCGGTCATTGGGAATACTTTTGCATATGACTGTATTCCAGAGCAAAACCAAAGGGCTGGATTTCTTCAGCTGGGGAATTCTTTTCTGCATCTTTTCTTCTACCAATATATAATCTGCATCACTTTTGGATTTACTTCCCACTTATAAAGGACTGCAGCCTCCAGGGAAAACCAGAGCACAGATGTGAGTAACCATCCATAAATGCAGTTGGAGGGATTAAGGGGGGCAAATGAGAGAATGACAGAGAGATTTTGGAGTTCAACTTGTTATCTTTTTTTATTTTGCAAAAGGTCTCATTTCACAAGAATCTATAATAGCTGACACTTCAATATTATATAGGGGGTGGAAGGCTTTTTGAAGCAATAAACACAAACTCCATGCTGTTACTTTTGCATTTCTCTCTCTCTATTTTTTCTTTGCCTGTGAAGCATCTTTTTTTTTTGGTGCACAACTTTCATGAGATCTTGGATTAATTTAAGCATAGAGGTTATCAGCGATTCATCTAATATTCTTCAGTAGTTACGGAGAAAAAAAATGTGACTCAGCTTGGCAAGCTGTCTCCTTGATTTGTCAAAAGTCATTCTGCATTTTAAACATTCGGGAACATAGATATGCATGCTATAACTGAGGAAATTGCATGTCAGCATGTGAAGCCGAGTTTACACGCCAAGAGAGAGATGCATTGGCTATGCAGTTGGGATGCAATATCTTTTTTTTTTTTTAAACATTTGCTACCCAGTGTTAATTTTCTCTAAGGGCGATTTCAAGCAAAGTACAATCTTTGCAGAAAGTGTTACTGCAGTGCTTTCAAGAGATGTGAGAGAAAGAGGCAGAAAACACCAGGGCTAGGAATGTTATTGGTGGTCATGGGAGAAAAAAAGCCAATGTTTCTCACAGAAGGAATTGCATCTCTAAGATATTCAAATAAACTATAGGAAGAATTAAATAATCTGATCATATTCAGTATTGAAAGAATAGCAAACAGCAAAACAGGAATAAATTATTCCTAGCCACGGAAACAGACCTTGGTTGGAAATGGCACCTCACAGCAAATCTTATGAGCCTGCACCTTCTTGTGAAGTGGCTTCAGATACAAGATAGAATAGATTGACCTGGACTGCCATACTGAGTACTTTGAGTTCTAACTGGCAAGAGCTATCTTTGTACCTGGTATTTTAAAACTATAAATATATGTTATGATCTTATGCATGCAGAGTATGTACTTAAATACATTGTTCTCTGGTTACTTCCCCATATGTTTACATGACAAAGGAGTTATAACAGAGTGAGATAATATTATATAGTGCAGATAGATAAATCCTTATGCAAAAGAATAAATGGTCACAAAATCAGAAGCAATACTTAAGAGGTAAGCAGGATAAAATGTCAACCTTCCCATAACATTCTGCTTCAGCCCTTTTTTTTTAAAAAAAGAGTCAGATTGGAGAAAAGCTGAGTTGTAACTTAGCAAGTGTCGAATTCTGTTATTTTAGGCTTCAACCTAGAGACTTATTTTTAATACCACTGTAGGTGTTAATTAATTCAGCAGTGAAAGGTTCCTTATAAATGCACTGTGAATGATCACTGGGTTTGGTTTTTACACTTCAAAATGATACACTGTTTTAAATTTAATTTTCCCTTATTTTCAGTGCCATTATTTTGTTTTCCTCTTATAAATTAAAAAGGAAACTCCCTTGAGTTTGATTTCAAGTGATTTCATGGATGTATTGATATATTGATTGACACAATACATCCACCACAGCAGAGGACTATTTTTGGAATGATTTTTGACCTACCCTAAAGCTCTGTCCCCCATTTAAATACTAGCCCTGCCAAACTATCCCACTAAAGCCAGACAAACTTGGCTTGTTCAAACCTTTGATCTAATAACAGACAAACACATTGGATGTTCTTTTATTTGAACACTTTGTTATTACTAAGGTAATTTAGATCTAGCTAATATTTGGATGGAGAAGAGTACTATTGTTATACTGGGAAGTTTTTTTAAAAATCTCAGAAGAAAATGTTGCCAGGAATGATATAGATGTGTCCAAATGCTCCTACATTGGAGGTTTTAAGAAGCGATTGGAGAACCACTTCTCTGAAATGGTATATGGTTTCCTGCTTGAGTAGGGGGATGGACTAGAAGACCTCCATGGTCCCTTCCAACTCTGTCATTCTGTTTTTTTAATAAAGTGCATTCAGAAAGTATTCAGACCCCCTTCATTTTTGTCAATTTTGTTATCCTGCAGCCTGATTTTACAGTTGAAATTCATTTTTTCCCTCATTAATCTATATTCAGTACCCCATAATGACAAAGTGAAAACAGAAGTGTATACCTATAAAGTATGCTGTTAATCTACTCATTTTCATTCTAGTTTACCACATTATCTTTTTGGGAGATGGAAAGAAGGAGAGATGATCTTCCATATGTTCCATAACCCTAACAATTCCTGTCAACATGGCCAACAAGTTATTCAATGTTAATGCATCTTTACTTATTAATTAGTAACTTATGTCTGATAAACATAACTGCTGGAAAACCAGCAGTTTATAATATTCCCCCAAGTAAGAATTTACAGGTTCCAAATTTGTCTATGGGTACAAATGTAGGTAGGTTTCCATGAAGTAAAACATGCTAATTTATCAAAATATTGTATGCGTATTCTAGTATAATTCTTACTTATCAATAATATATAAGCATCTTGGATCAACCCACAAAGTATCTTTGGAACAAGCCTTGGAAAAAACTATCTTAAAGGCATTTTACATTCAGCATGTTACATTTCTATGCCATTTATGGTGTTTTCATCAGTTTGCCACTGGCTATCAGTTAAGGGTGTGTTCTGAGTCCTGAAAATACTGCATGGCTTAGAACTGGGATTGTATTTGCTTTTACAGGGTCACAATAGGTAAGGGAGTACTGATAGAGATTCTTCTCTGGCAAGAAAAAAAGTAACAATATTCCCATTGTATTTTGGCATAAGAGAGATATTTGGAAGGGGCAGCAGTGAGGAAAATTTGTGTTTTTTTATGAATTATATTTTAGGAATTGTCAATTGAAAAGTGATAATATATACAATGTTGTTATACATCTATGGTATATTGGTAAGAGTTCTTGAGGTTTTTTTTAAGGAGGAAGAGTTAGAATACAAATTCAGAAATCAAATAAGCCAAGCCAAAGAGCTGATGATGATAGCAACAAAGCCTAATTAATTTAATCTATGGATTTTATTTAAATGTTTAATTATAGATTTTAACATATTACAATTGTCAGGGTCCCACAGATCAGTCAAAATGAATTTTCTTATGGGAGGAAGTTAGTATTTAGTAATGCCATCTATTCTTCTTGTAAGAAGGATCTCTTCTCCATGTGTGACTATGGTATTGTAGTTAGCAGTATGGTACAACTTCACTTTAAGGAGTCATTTGAGGGGAAAAGGGGTATCTATTAAGGCAAATGTCCATTCAAAGTGACATAATTGATATTTGCATCAATTTATATAATTTGTAATAATTTTGTATTTCACATTATTTATATGATTGACAGAAAGGACTTAAATGCCATCAATTGTTTGAACTGCTAGGAAACAACAGACTTAGTGTGTTATTTAGGGGTGAAATTTCCACTGACATTTTATCCGTTGCATCCGAAACCTGCTGAATAGGAGTTTGTAAAATTGAGCTTTTATTGTACAGTAACTGAATTTAAAAAGCAAACAAACAAATCAAGAATGTACCGTAATTGTTTTTCTCCCAATCTTATACATGCTCTATAAACAGACTACTATTGCTTAAGGCAATAGATTTCTGCCCAAATTGTTAGATCCATTTAAAATAAACAGTTCACCCTAAAAAAAGGTCAAATGAGTATTTGGAGCCAAAAGGCACATTGGTTGACACAATAGCACATGTTGAGATCATATTATGGAAATTCTTGAAAAATTATTGCCTTGGTGGGTGTGGCTAATAGGAAAACACTCTTTTATCAGACTGTAATTTGGTTAAAACACTGGAAATTAAAATGAATTATTCTATTCATCCTGCAGTTAGTTTTACAGTGATATAACATTCCCTTTGCAAAATAGAAAAAAAACAGCAGCACTAGACTAATTCATTTGTTAGCATCAACAAAAACTATCAACCACATGCCAATTTATCTTCTCATTTTTGAAAACATGAAAAGTCTGGTGCTTTTTTATAAACCATTGTGTGATCTTGTGTGATTTTGGATTCACAGCAATATATAATCTGGGCCAATGCTTATTCTGGTATAATGAAATGAGCTTTGGTTCCTGAGTGTATGGAATAATAAATGTGCTATCTAAGAGGCTGGGGATTAGATATTATTGTCATAGTCCGACAGGGCTGTCTTTTTAAAAATATCTCACTGCCATCCTTGTTTTTCCATGATCTATTTAAATTTCTGTTCTACAGCTTACTCGTTTTTCTGGATTACATGTATGAAACCTTTCCTTTTTTCTTACCTGCAAGAACAGTTGCATGCCAATTTGGTGGGAACCCCAGTTACACACATGTATTTGCTTACATCTTTAAAGCCACTTAATTTCTTCCATCCTAAAGAGAAAAAAATCTTGTCTGGGAAGAAAGCATCCAGCCTGAGCCTGCTTATGCTTGCATGGGTACATTGGAGCAGCTGCTACTTGCTGTAAGCATAAGCAGCTGGGTCCATTTCTCCCTAACCTCATTTACATACTTGTCAGCTGTTCAGAGCAAGACAGGAAAAATAATCCCTTTGCTTGTCATAGGAGTTTGCAATTTTTGACTGTGCCCTAATTAGTGCACCGTTTCCTGGTGCTCGCAGCTCAGGGAGGCAGCAACAATTTAGGGGAGATGAAGTAGGTGTGAATGAACCAGGAAGACAAGAAACAGGGGCTTCGAAGAAGGGGCCCAAGAAAGAAGCAAAGTTGACGGGAGGAAAATCTTCAAAGCTGGATAGAGGCTCTGATCTGCATGGAATTTTGGGGATACAAGAACAAAAGGAATAAATGTAACTTATCTTATTATTTAGGATCAATACCCAGCAGACAAAGAAATGGAGGATTAAATGAGAAGACCCAATAGAAGGTATGAGAGTTATTTGTGTATCTAGAGAACAAAGAGGACAACTGCCTCTTGATTTTAAGCCTTCCAGACTGATCCCACAATCAGCATAATACCCACAGCCAGAGGTTATAGGAGCTGCAGTCTAACTAGTATTTGATGAGCCCTAGGCTACAGAACCAGTTTGGTGTAGAGGTTAAAACATCAGACTAGAAATTGGGAGACCATCCATTCTAGCTCTGCCTTAGGTACAAAGACAGTGACGTGACCTTGAACCAGTCACTTGTCTCAGCTGTAGGAAGGAGACAATAGCAAACCACTTCTGAAAACAACTTGCTAAGAAAGCTGCCACGTTTTCTAGGCAGTCTCCAAGAATTGGATATGATTGAATGGGGGGGAAGGCTAGAGATGGTAGAAAAGTCATAGAAAAGTTAGCTGTAGGACAGAGAGATGCATCCATGAAATTCTCAAGCCACTTGAAATCTGCATCCCTATGTTTGAACATCTTGTTTGCTGAAACTTTCTTATGTCTTATTGCAGTATACATGAATTACTAAGCAGATGTTTCCCTGTCCCTGAGATGGACGTGCCAAGCATCAAGGACTTTCAGTGGAAAACCCTAGCACCTTTGCCCAGTCCCAGAGTCTATTCTTCCCTGGTAGAGGCTGGTGGACAGGTGTTTGCCATCGGGGGCTGTGATGACAATGGTGTGCCAATGGACAGCTTTGAAGTGTATTCCCCAGAAGCAAACCAATGGAATTCTCTGCCCCCAATGCCTACAGCCAGGGCTGGGGTAGCAGTAGCTACACTGGGCAAGAGGATAATGGTGATTGGAGGTGTGGGAGCCCATCAGATGCCTTTGAAGATTGTGGAGATGTACAACATAGATGAGGGCAAGTGGAAGAAAAGAAACTCTTTGAGAGAAGCCTCGATGGGGATTTCTGTGTCAGTAAAAGGCAAGAAACTTAAAATAAAATAAAATAAAGTGTGCAGTAGAAACAACTTTAACTTTGAAGGCAGTACCTATCCTTGGATATATTTCTGTTCGCAATTGGTGGGATGGATGCTTTTTTCATACGCAGAGGTCTGGTCAGCAAGAAGCTATCAACTTCTTTTATACAGTCAGTGTTGTCTGATTTTGACCCTTTCACCTGAATTGTTGGAATAACCATCAATGAATTGCTCTGGTTGAGTTTATGTGGTTTTCAACCATCTGGCCTAGAACTCGCTGTGAAGTCTGTCTTGTAATTGGAGCATGGCCTGACCTTTTCTTCTTTTTCTTTTTAAACCCACACACAGCCAGGCACGTTCTGTATTCCTGCCAAATATGGAAGACATTGTTTATTCTGTTTGGTTTGGTGAAGTTTTTATAGCTCTCAAAGGACAGATAAATCGGTGCTTTCTAGAGCATGTGACAGGCTGAAGGTTTTTGCAAAGCATGGAGTGCCAAGATTATTCAGCAGGAATTTATATAGGAAGGTGAATGTGTGCAGTCGAGCGTCAGTCTTTTTTCCCTTCAGTATTTTTACCCTCACATTACAACCTGCTTTTGAATGCTTCAATCGTTTTTAGGTGACTGTTTGCCATAAAAAGTATCAAATTGCGGTTATGAAATAGAAAGCCAGAAGCTTCCTTTTTACCCAAACAAGCATTTTACCTGCTTAAATGGGAGCTTGACTGCAGGAGAGACATGCCTTAGAGAAGAAGTATTTGTTGAAATTTAACCAAGTGCAATGAACACACATTTATCATTGCTGTTCTGCATGTGAACGACTCCTATTAGATGGACTAAAGCCATAAATAAATTTAGAGCAGAACTTGGTGGAAGTTTTAGCTTTAAAGCAATAATCAGGCTCTTCAATCTGTGCAACATGATAACAATGAATGTGTTTCCATTCAGGGATTATTCAGATTTTACATTTAGAATGCATGGAATATAGCTCAGATATATTTCTGCCTAATAACTTTGTCTTTAAATCTCCAGAAACTCTTCCTGGCCTGCTGAAACTCTAACACCAATCTCATATCTTGTTTCCTTTTCTCTTCCTGTTCCAGACTACCGAATCTATGCAGCTGGTGGAATGGGAGCAGATCTACGTCCTCACAATTATATGCAACACTATGATATGCTTAAAGACATTTGGGTGTCCTTGGCAACCATGCCTACACCCAGGTATGCTGCCACCTCCTTTCTGCGAGGCACCAAGATCTATGTTCTGGGTAAGAGTACACCTCACGCATCTTCCTATTTTGCAACTAACTCTAACCCTTACTTTAATTTGTCTCCAGAAGTGGGTTTCAGCAGGTTCTGACCAGTTCGGGAGAACCGGTAGTGGAAATTTTGAGTAGTTCGGAGAACCAGTAAATACCACCTCTGACTGCCCCTGCCCCATCTATTCTTTGCCTCCTGAATTCCAACTGATCGGGAGGAAATGGGGATTTTGCAGTAATCTTCCCCTGGAGTGGGGAGGGAATAGAGAGTTTACAGTGTCCTTCCACTGCCACGTCCACCATGCCACGCCCACCAAGCCATGCCTACAGAACCGGTATTTTAAAAATTGAATCCCACCTCTGTTTGTCTCCACATACATAGTTCAAAAACCTGTTTCTTCTTCCTCAGACAGGTGCTTAAAATATACAGTGGTGGAAATTTCCTTTTTTTTTTTTTTTTTTGAATAACTTTTATTCACACAAACAATTAAAAACCATTGAACATAGTGTGACCATCCTGATTTGATCATTTCATTTACATCATTTACATCACAGCAACTACAATTTTTACTTATCA
>JANHFT010000303.1:156515-172639 GCA_032467955.1 Pseudoxenodon macrops | reverse complement strand
TTGATTTTCAACCCCGCAACTTCTCCATATTGTTCTATTTGTTTTAATATCTTTGGGCCAGTTTCTATCGGTTCTTCCATAATAAATACTAAATCGTCTGCAAATGCTTGTAATTTATATTCTTCTTTTTTAATTTTCATCCCTCTAATTTCTGTATCCTCTCTTATTTTTCTATTTAATACTTCAAGAACTAATATAAACAATAAAGGTGATAATGGACACCCTTGTCTAGTCCCTTTCTCAATTTTGATTTTTCTTGTCATTTCACCATTTAACATTACTTTTGCCGATTGTTGCTTATATAATGTTTTAACTACATTCAAGAAATTTTCCCCAAAGTTCATATTTTCTAATTGCATTGTCATAAATTTCCAATTCACATTATCAAATGCCTTCTGTGCGTCCACAAACAGCAAACCCAGTTGTTTCCCAGAATGCACCTCGTAGTATTCCAGTGTATTTAATATTGTCCTCATATTATCTCTTATCTGTCTTTTGGGCAAAAAGCCATTTTGATCAGAGTGGATAAACTCGTTCAGTAGTCTCTTCAGTCTTTTTGCCATAATTGATGCAAAGATTTTATAATCCACATTCAATAGAGATTTCCTTTGAGTAAAAATGTCTGAGCAATAACTGTCAGGTTTTCTACTGAAGTCATGGGTCCGTGGTTGCATCTCTCCCTCATAGTGGAAGGAAATAGTATTTACATGAATGTCACTTTCCCTGTACAATATTGTGAGATTAAGGAGCAAGAACCCACAAATAGGCTCTTGGGAAAAAATACTGAAGTGACATTTCAAAACCATCAGACACAAATAAAATAAGAAACTCTTGTGAAAGGTGTATCCACCGGTTTCAGTCATTGTTGTTGACATCTGTGGCACAAAATCTAATATTTGTTATGTCCCCAGAAAGGTAAAGATATAGAACCAATTATTAGTCCTGTTTCTGCAAAAATAAGACCATTTTAGCTCTTTTTAAAAAAAACTACTTTATGTAAGATTAAGATTACTATGTTCTTCAATTCTACGAACCTCAAGAGAAACTGGAAAAACTTAATATTTTTTTCACACAGTGTCCAGCTAATATAAGGTTTGCTGTCACATGTTCAGATTGTATACCTCAAACCACCTGTGGTCCACAGTGGTCCTCCGGGTAATCCTATCATAACTGCCCTTCATTCATTAGCAAAAGTCAGTTTGCTGCCTCTGCCCTAACTCCCTGGGGTCACAAAGTAGTCAGGAAGTCAGAACTTGCACATTATCTAAGTCCCTCTCCTCTCTTCATTACCAAGTAGCAACTTTCTCGTGGCAGGGTATTTCAGGATTGTTTTTTTCCATCAAGAAATCTCTTGCTTGAAGGTCAGACATTTTGCTTGCTGGATAGCAGCTAGCATTATAGAGTGGAAAGAATATATAAAGAGAAAACCCTTTGCAAGAAAGAATTCCTGAGTCTAGTGCTTGAAATATAATCTTTATTTAGGAAATAAGATGATGATAGGAAACTCTGAGTTACTTTAGTCTATCTTCAGTTAAAATACTGTAGAATGCTCTTGTCCATTATGGATTGATAGCAAATCAGATGAGCAATACAGATCAGAGACAGTATAGAAAGAAGGCAAAACTGAGTGAAAAGAAAGTGATGGAAACCTAGAATAGCAGTTAAGAAGATACCAAAGCACTTTAGGCAAGGAAATGAGAGACCCCCTTCATTCTCACTGTATCTATTGCCTCAAGGGTCAATCATGTTATCAATACAGAAGGTTGGTACACACAAAATTGAATTTGAACATTGATAATATAGCTAATAAAAGGCATTCGGAGACTGCAGTATCTCCCCTACACCCAACATACCTGCTTTCTACAAAGATTAAATCAAAGGGTGATAAGATCTGAGCCGAGTGAAATAATAAAAGGCATTTCTGTTTTGATCAAGCTGTTCTCATTCTAAGATAGAAAAAAAAAGTATGCTCTAAAGCTTCCAAAGTTGGGCCACGATCTTCCGTGTCCTGCATGGAACAGGCAATCTATCACCCCCCTCATAAGTCCTGATACATAAAAGCCAAAGGTTAGTTCTTGGGCCCCAATGCAGAAAATCCCACATTTTTTCCTGGCAGTTCTAAACAGGATGCCATCTATCCGCAATACAGGCAATCTGTGTCTCATGAGTTTTGATGAGTAAGTAAGTTGTCTTCTTAATTAATAGAAGCAAATTTTGGCAATTTCTTATACACTAAGAGTATTGAGGCATGAGTAGATAAGTGCTGGCTGGGGAAATCTGGGAATTGGTCCATACCTCTTAAAGTTGTCCAGTTTGAAAATGGCCAGACAATAGTTATCAAGCTTCCTGCAAAAAGAGAGCAAGAGCAATAGGAGAAGAAGTGAGGTTTTTTTTTAAAAAATTACTAAAGTATTTACATAAACAGAACTTGCAGTAAAGAGCTCTTCTGGCTCTCTTTTGTTCATTCTTCCTGCAACTGGTAAGAATGCTTAATCCTTCTTGGATGATTTTAAAGCAGATGTATTTTCTACAAATCTCAAGATCTCCCAGATGTGCTGACAGCTCTCTCTCATTTCTTACTTTCTATTGCTCTCTTTTAGCTTCAGATCTGTGTTGAGGGAGAGATTACCCATCAGGCCTTGATAATCATTTTGGTTAAGGCCAACTGTAAATATAAAATAATAGCATCACCACTAGCACCCCCAACAGATTAAAAAATAAAATTGGTTGATTAACAAAGATTGAAATGTTGCTAATCAAAATGTAATTTGGTATAAAATGTACAGATTGGTAGAAGCTATTATGACATGCTTAATGATTATAACTGTAACCTTACCTTAAATAAAATATGCAATCCTTTTGAAGCATAATTGATAGGACATCTATGGAATAAATTTATTATCCTGAAACATCGCATACTTTATGCCAAATATACAGAGAGCGGTTTTTCTGACTTAAAGAATAACCATTCTAAGAGTAATCATAATGATCAGTTGTGCCATGTGATAAGTTAGCTTTATAACTGAAATGTTGAAGAGTAGCAGAAAAATCTGGTCAGCTGAGTGACTATCCAAAGAAAATGGCTGAATGAGAGGTAATTCTTCTTCCAAATATTTCATAGGTAGTTGGGTCTTGTTATTTCCTAAGAGGACTAAAAGGACATAAAACTAAGTTGGTTTTTCAGTAGCCCAGAGATTTCCTTTCCCCTCACTTCTGAGAGCATCTCTTTACCTGATTTTCCTCGGTTCCCATTCCGTGCTGCTTTCAGGATGATGAAAAAATAATATTGGGATGAAGCCAAGCTGATCTTTCACTACAGTATCTGCTTTTCTTTACTGAAGGTGGAAGGCAGTCCAAGTATGCTGTGAATGCCTTTGAAGTCTTTGATATTGAGACCCGATCTTGGACCAAATTCCCCAACATTCCCAGCAAAAGGGCTTTCTCCACCTTTCTTTGCACAGAGAACAACATCTTTAGCCTTGGGGGATTGCGGCAGGGTAGATTGTACCGGCAGCCCAAGTTCATGAAAAATGTGGATGTCTTTGACATCGAGCAAGGTGAGTTCTTCTGTGATTGCCCTCCAAATTCCAATGCATTAAGATAGGGGGGGAGAATAAGCTTTTGATGACACACTTTTTATAACTAGTAAAAGGATTCCTTTGTTTCTCTGTGGTTTGCTACGGGTATACAGCAATGCAGTTTGGGAAGATTCTGAAAGCATAAAAAGTGGCTGTATGTACCTAATGAACTGAAGGTTGCGTAAAGGTAAAGGTTCCCCTCGCACATATGTGATAGTCATTCCTGACTCTAGGTGGTGGTGCTCATCTCCGTTTCAAAGCCGAAGAGCCAGCGCTGTCCGAAGACATCCCCGTGGTCATATGGCCAGCATGACTAAATGCCGAAGGTGCACGGGAACGCTGTTAACTTTCCACCAAAGATGGTTCCTATTTTTCTACTTGCATTTTTACATGCTTTCGAACTGCTAGGTTGGCAGAAGCTGGGACAAGTAATGGGGCACACTCTGTTACGCGGCACTAAGGATTCGAACCGCCAAACTGCCGACCTTTCTGACAAGCTCAGCATCTTAGCCACTGAGCTGCCTTATAATGGGATGTGCAATCTGTGTTTCCTGGTTTGCATTTAACCTCTACAAAGTTTGGGATTTGTCTTGTTGATCCTAAAGAAATTACTGCCAAATTGCCATTATTAAATTGTTACTTCGAACTGGACAGAAAAGAAAATTGCTAAATAAATGAAGAATAAACATATGAAATGTATTTATCATTAATATTAATTAGAATAAAATGTACCTTCATTCTGATTCCAGCTACTTGTCTCTAGCAAATCATACAAAAGTAAAAAGCAGCCCACACCCCAAAATGTAATGCATCTCTGAGGTAATAAGGGAATTAAGGTATGTAATATAAGAGTAAAAACTCTGGATTGCAGCTTTTGATTTCACAACTCAAGTTGAATCAAATTGTATACTGATCCCTAAATATTTGAGAAGCCCATCATGTAAATTATGTTTTCAAACCAAGTGTTTGCATTATAAGGCCTTCATTAGTTAATATGATAAAAATGTAATAGTTTAAGTAGCAAACATTTTTATTCAGCTTGCTGACTGCCCCTTCAAGGATTTCAAGAATTTTATTTGTAGCAAAAACAGTTTCTTCAGGTGCCAGAAAACT
Source organism: Pseudoxenodon macrops (assembly GCA_032467955.1). Lineage (NCBI taxonomy): Eukaryota > Metazoa > Chordata > Lepidosauria > Squamata > Pseudoxenodontidae > Pseudoxenodon > Pseudoxenodon macrops. The sequence goes on along the minus strand of JANHFT010000303.1, from coordinate 167,948 downwards.
CATTGTTCCAATTGTACTGCCAATTGTTCCTAAATTTATATTAAGCTTTAAAGTTCAGATGTAAAATCCTTATGTGAAATTCACAAGTCCAGAAGTCAGTTTTAACTTAATGGAGGAGATGTGTCTGTGGAGAAGTGAAGCAATTTATCATCTTACTGTGAACAGTAACTACACACCAGAGAGAGGGCCCCACATATTATTGAGTTAATGGAGGGGAGCAGCCATTTATGAGATTCTCTTGAACTTCAGATTGTTATGCTTTTCTAATGCCATGGGCTTCACATTTGCCAAAACCCAGGAAGAGTTGGATGTGGAATGTTAACTTTTATATGTTAATGAACGTTAATATTTTAGAGCTCTGTGTGGAATTTTACTGGTAATTGGATAAGGAGATGTTACTTATTTGATTTGCCTATTGTTAAGAAAAAGGGGCAGCATGGTGGCTCAAAGGTTAAGATGTTGGGCTTCTTGGCTGGAAGCAGGCAGACCAGGTTCGAGACCTGCGCATCCCATGACAGGGTCTTGCCATAGCTCCTGCCAACCTAGCGGTTCAAAAGCATGCAAATGCAAGTAGATAAATAGGTACCATTTTTGTGGCAAAATAAAAGTGCTCTATGATGTCATGCTGGCCACACGACTGCAGAAATGTCTTCAGACAATGCTGGCTCAATGGCCTTGAAACAGAGATGAGCAGTGCCCCCCATAATCCGCAATGACTAGTGAAGTATAACCCACAGTGACCCCTTTACCTTTTTTATCACTAAGAGATGGTTATGAGATGAAGAGTTTTATATTTATTAATTAAGAGAAGATGAGATTATGAAATTTTTAAAATTTGTTGTGATGAGGATGGGAAGCTCCTTTTTTAAGGGGGGTTCTTTTTACTTTTTGCCTTCTTGCACATTTTTCTTTCTTTTCTTTTTTAGTTTGCATTATGTTTTATTGTTGTTTCTAAACTGTTTATTAAAATTATTATTAAAAAAAGAAACCCAGGATTAGTTGTATCTTGGTTCTCCCCATTCCTCAGCAAACTGGTATCTTTCCTCAGGCCTGCCTGAAAGGAGTAGAATTTATCCGGTAATAGTATATATTCAATGGGGTTGACTAAACAGGGTCCCTACATTGCTTCATTAAACTGTATTTCTATAATAATTTCCCCAGAAAACAATGTCCATATTTATACATCATTGCATTCTTCAGAAGTTATAATGGCAAAGGGCTGGAATACAACTGAAATACTTGGTGATTATGTCTGTACCAAACAGTAAATCAAGTACAAGGGGGGAGGGAAATATGAGCACACAGAATATATCAGTGGAAAAATCTATTGAGTTACAGACATTTAACATGTTATTAGCTATGAAAAATGTCAAGATAATTTAATAATGAATCAAGTTAATTTTCAGGGGGCTGGATGAAGATTGATCGCTCATTTTTTCTGAAGAAACGACGGGCAGATTTCGTTTCTGGCTATTTAAAAGGAAGAATTGTTGTTGCAGGAGGACTAGGTGAGGATTTTCCCCCCATCCCTTCGAAGTGAATTCCAGTTTGAACTATATTTTCCTGAAACAGTTACTTCCAGTTTTCTTTATATTGTGAATAGGAAATAGGCCTGTCCATGACTCTACCTCAAAATGCCTCCAATGAGTCCTGCTCTCATTAGTGACCCCCTGCCCATTCCATGCCAATGGAGCCAATAAGGAAGCAGTTAGTCTGGGAATGCGTAAAGCTTTGCCATCATGGATTCTCTGGGTTCCTTCCTAAGCATGAAACCCAGAAAGTGCAGGTTAGAGAATTCAAATGATGATCTCTGAGTAGAAAGTCATAACTTCAGATAAATATGTCCATGGCAGCAGATGATGGACTAGAAAAAAAATGATAATTTTAGGTAAGGTTGAGGGAAATAGAAAAGAAAAAGAAAAAAAGATGGATGGATGGATGGAATTTTCTTAGAAAAGCTTTGCATTATTATAAAAGTCCAGGTGTCAAGCATATCTTTACCTCTACAATTATCAGGAATAAAACTTGACTTAGTAACGCTGAATTAAAAGCCATTATAGCTAAAATATTCATACTTACAAAATGAATTGAAAAATTAATATGTTTTTATTGTGTGAATTTGGGGGTCTGGGAAGAGAGATCTATAAGATTTAAAATAGAAAAACTAGAAATAGTTAAAATGAAGAAAAAATAAATCTACACAAATCTTTAAAAGCTTATACTATGGACAGCTATGATAGTCAAAATATCTGAAGAAATGTTTAAATTCACAATTATTTGTGCAGCTGTGAATATGATACAGGACAAATCAAATCAATTTCTTCTCTGAAGTGAGAGAGACAACCAAATCTATATTCAGGGATAAGAGGATTGTGCGTGTGTGCCTGTATTTATATCAAAGCAGAGGGAGGAAATCACCTTTTTCTGAAACTGTTATCTGAACATGGCATGTAATTAATTCTGTTTTCTGTCTAGGAGAATAACAGCATTAGAAATCCATCTGATTTAACTTGTTTTCTGTGGTTTCTCAAAATCAATTAGTTAAGAAACAGCAGTAATTTCTCCAAAAATTACAGTTCCTACAGCATTTTTTTCAAGTTTGGGAACTTGAAGATGTGTGGACTTCACCTCACAAAATTCCCGAGACAGGCTCAACCAGGCTGACTGAGGAATTATGGGAGCACACATCTTAAGTTTCCAAGCATATATCCCAAAGAATATATTTTCCCCAAATATGCATACATAAACACATAAGCATATATACATCAGGGGTGGGTTATGGATTGTTTTGCTGCTGGTTTGCTCACGGTCGTGCCTCGCATGCGTGTGCGAGCGCATGCACACACAGCAATCAAAAAATAGCTTCTGCCCATGCAAAATCCAAAATGGCGGTGCCCACGGAGACACCGAAGGAATCGACTCCATGACATCATCGGCAAGTTACTACCGGTTCTAAATAACCGGTTAGAACTGGTAGGAATCCACCTCTGATACACATGTATATCCTTCTTTTTAAAATCACTGATCAGTAGAATGTTTATTGAATGGCTTTGGAATTCTGTGCATTTTCTAATCCGTCTGTAATCATATTTTTCTCTAACCAGGAAACCAGCCAACCGTTCTGGAATCTGCTGAGGCCTTTCATCCTGGAAAGAATAAATGGGAAAGTTTACCACCTATGCCTACTCCACGGTGTGCTTGCTCCACCATCGTGGTTAAAAACTGCCTTCTAGCAGTAGGTGGAGTGAATCAGGGTTTGAGTGACGCAGTAGAAGCATTATGTGTCTCTGATTCCTAGCTGCCATGTCATTGGATGCTCACCATTCACAGTGATCTACAGACCAAGAAATAGCTCTGCAGCCTTTAAAACTGGGCCAGTGTCCTCAGTATGTGAAGAGTTGACACTTTTCCTTCACCATCTCTTGCGCTGCCTAGCTTTCCTCTAATTCTTTTCAGAGTGTTCTTTGGAGACAACAAATTCTCACTTCATGTAGCTGCACAATTTTGTGGTTCTGTCAGCTGGCAGAAGCCCTTTCCTAGAATGATGTCATTTCTGCAAGCATTATGGAGCACCACTGACACATGAGTTTATAGGGCACTTCCACTGTCAACTCTGAATGGCTGAAAATCAGGCCAGTTTTGTAATGGAGCAGTCAAGGTTCATAGCCTAACAAGAGGTTTCATCCAAGGATGAGGAAGCATATCATCTAGGACTGTGAGAAGATTTTGCCTTTGTTGAACAAAATCGTTAAGATTCTGTGCTGGACTTTTCCAAATACTTTTTGAAAAGTAACAATGGAAACAAAGAAGGGAATCTCACAGAGCTAGAGTGCAGTGTGCACCAGCATTCCTGAGCTCTTAAATACTGCCATTATGATAATGAATTTAATGTTTTTCTGTGGGGAAAAATGTTGAAGAGTTCGTAGTCTTCAAAATTCCCTACTATGATATTGGACACACAGGCATTCAAAGCTTTCTTGCATGAATGTCTTCCAATCATGCAGCTTATGATAGTGAAGTCACCTTGATTTTTGTGAGAGCAACAAACATATTAGCAGTATATTCTGTCATTAGAATAGCAGGTTGTTTTGTCCAAGGGTCTGAAAACAAAAGGTTAGAGGTGAAGAATCAATTTCAGGAGAACAATGCCTCTGTCCCAGGAACCAAGATATTTCTCCATTCCATGAGCCTTCCTTCCTTCTTCCTTCCTTCCTTCCTTCCTTCCTTCCTTCCTTCCTTCCTTCCTTCCTTCCTTCCTTCCGTCCTTCCTTCCTTCCTTCCTTCCTTCCTTCCTTCCTTCCTTCCTTCCTCTTTGTGTGTGCATGTCTCTATCTTTCACACATTCTTCAACTCCACTCTGGGTTCCATCTAAAACACACGAAGTGTGGTTGAGTTTAATATAATTGATGTCCGAAGTTATGGACTTGTCTCATAGCTACTTTCACATGTCCCATGGCAACAGTAACACTTGGGTGCAGTCTTGCCTGTCTTGTCTTTTTTTTAATCTGTTTCATATATTGTTTATCTTACTTAACCTGCAGGGTGAAATTGTCAGTTTGATCCGTTCTAGTTAGTTATTAACAAGCAACACAATTAAAATCTATGTTCATATTGTAACTTGAATAATTCCTATGGGCAGTTAGTCTTCTATTCTTATACAGAGAAAAAAAAATAGAGCCTAACATTTACAAGAATACTATTCTTAGTGTTGATTTAGCTACTGTAGAGCAATCATACACATACACTAAGGGTTTTTCTGCACTGCAGCCTTAAGCTGTTTAGCTCTTCTGTACATACTATCTGGAAATGAAGCAGGCTTAAGAAATTCATTTCCAAAGTTCAACCTTTCGTCCTCCTTGGTTATAATAATGAGCAGGTGTCTTATTTGGTTTGTAGTTATCACTGGCCCTGATTGGTGGATTGCTACTTTTTTTATCCCTCCCCTCCCATTCCAGGAACATACATGCAAATTGCTTTTCTTACTGTGGGCAACACAATTTGAGATTATGTGATTTTGTGTGAGCCCCCTTCTTACTGCCGGTTTGCTCAGGGTTGTGCCTCGAATGCACGTGAAAAGCGCATGAATGAGCACATCCGTGGCAGTAAAAAACTAGCTTCTGCGCATGCGCAGAAGCAAAATCCAAGATGGCGGCGCCCATGGAGCCACCAACAGAACCGGCTCCATGACATCACCGCGGAGTTACTACCTACTGTATAGAACCGGATAGAACCAGTAGGAACCCACCTCTGCCCCCTACCCTCATTGACTCCCCCTCATTTTCCTGTCTGGTACAGCCACTACTTAAAAAGAAAACATAACATTTTTATCATTCCTGCTTCACTTGGCTGCAAGGAAAAACTGTCAGAACTCTTGTCAGGTTCACCTGGCTAAACAAGAAAAAAAAGGTCACATTTCACCATTCTGACTGTGAACTAGTAAAAAAAATGAAATGAAGAAAAGAAATAGAAGTTCACCATTCTGGTCCTTTTAGGAGGGGGCAGGAGGGTCAGCAGCCCAGAACAAATGGCACTGAAAGGAAGGGCCGTTTCTATCCTTGTGTACGGTAGTTGTGTGGAATGGGCAGTTTAAGCACATTGAAATCCAGGGTGCAGTTGAACAAAATGATACAAGTCAGAAAACACCACTTTTAAGTCAGCGGTGGGTTTCTACCGGTTCGGTCCGGTTCTACTGAGTAGGTAGTAGGCCGCTGGTGACGTCACGGAGCCAGTTCTGTTGCTCCATGAGCGCCGGCATCTTTTTGGGGGAATTTGTTTTTTGAAAAAAAAAAAATTCTTCTGCACATGCACAGAAGCCAAATTTCCGGCACTGCGCATGTGTCGCCATCTTATTTTTTATTTTTGGGGGCTTTTTTTGCTGCGCATGCGTGTGCGCACGTGTGCAAGGTGCACCCACACGGCGTGGGAGGCAGCGAACCGCTGGCAAGGTAAATTTAGAACCCACCCCTGTTTTAAGTACTGAGAATGAGACTGGGCATTCCTGCTCGGAAGAAACAGCCAGTGGCTTATATTCATGATGGGAAAACCTATGTTGCTCTGAAAATTGGTCTCAGTCACTACTCCCATCATGTGACCTGTAAGGAAGTCATATTGCTACCCCCACAGTGAAGGCCTAAAAGAAGCTTTGGATGAGTCAATTCAGTTACTAGGGTCTAGCACGACACAAGAGAGATTTTATCAAATAATGGATATGCATGTTATCCTGGAGGGATGTCCCATCTTCAGATAAGCAAACACGAAGATAAAAATATCAGCATCTTTCAGCCACATTTTTTTTAACCTCCTTGGGACAAATAATTTTAATTATGATTACATAGCTTGATAGTACCGTACTATTTTGCTTTTTAAATTTCATAGGATTTTTAAAAATCTTGCGTCTCAACACAGCTCTCTCCATAGTGGTGCTCTGGAAAGCCCAGTTTCCATTAGGTAACTAAATCAGGTAGATAGTAAAACAGATGAAAACAAAATAAAAAGCACACAGGAATGAAAACCGCAAGCAAAAATTCTTGCTTGAGATCAATACTTGTGAACAGAGTAAGATACTGAAAAAAGAAAAGATCTTTGAATGGCATCAAAAATATAAAAATTGGGATGCCAGGTGAATTTGTCTTGGAAAAACATTCCAACTGAGGAACACAATTGTTGAAAAGCCATGCCATTTACCTCCTTTCCAGAAACTAGGGACTTTCAGAAGAGATCATCTTTGTGCCCAAACTGACTCACTCACCACTCACTTGAGATGATATAATCCTTCAAATACTTGGGTTTGAGCAATGCAGGTTGTTAAAAGTAAGCATCCAGTTTTGAATACACTGGACTGAAAGCATGATTTTCAAGATTTATTTATTGTTTTGAATGTATGCCCCATTTTCTGTTATGGTAGCAATCGAAGCAGAAACCTTGGAAAGCACTATTTCCATCGGGTAACTGAATTAATCTCTCTGACAATTATCAACTAGCTGCTTTGAGAGGCTTAAAAAAGCAGCACTGTATACAAAGCAATTCAGTGGCATAATGTCATCATCCGGGAGACTTAAATTATGTCTGGCTAGTATAAGCAGTCTCTGCAGCTTTTTGACCCAAGATATTTTCCAGGCATATCACATAAAATTTGCAAATTAGCAAGACATGAGAGCACAATCATAATTATTTAAAAATTTTGAAGTTTGTCCTTTTTTCCTCTGTGTTACAAAGATGTTCTTTGACAGAGTGCACAGGAAACAAAACTAGATTAAAAGAAAACACATCACAGTCCAACTGTGTTCCAGCAAAACTAGCTTGATTTTATGTGCATAATTAAATATAAGGTTAAATTTGTTCCTACGTGAATGAATGGGGTTTGCTTACTTTATCAGGTTTGTGGACAGAGTATAAAGAGGGCACCAGAAATATCCAAAGCACTGGAAGCAAACATGAAAAAGAGTGCCCTTTAGTCGGGGTCATTTAAGGGAAGAATCCATGTGTTTTACTTTGCAACGGTATTGAAGTGAGTTGTCACTACCTTCTTCTACCTTCTTTCAGCTTCTCAGACTGCTTTAATTTGAAAGTCCTTGATGATTGCCTATCCCAGGGGTCAGCAACCTGTGCCTCTGGAGCCATATGTGGCTCTTTCACCCCTCTGCTGCGGCTCCCTATCGCTCAAAATATGCATCACAACTGCCAATGTGCTACCTGCTGGCACACGATTTATTGAGATTTTCAACCCCCAGTAGGCCAACCATAGATAAATCCAAGAAAAGAAAAGTTTCAGAAGAAAACAGAATGTTTAATTCAACCACAGATGCTAGTTTTTTTGGCCACTGAAGAAATAGTCAGGCACGGGAAGGGTTTTGTGGCTTCTGGTGTTTTTTTTTCTGTGGGAAACAGGTCCAAATGGCTTTTCGAATGTTTAAGGTTGCAGACCTCTGCCTTAAACTGTCTACCATTGACCTCACCCCTTTCCTAAGAGGGCTGTAAGGGGTATGCATAAGCACACCAACATGCCTACTGTCCCTATCCTAATGTCCCCATGTCCCCCATTTTGATAAAATGACTTGAAGAATTTGGTGAATAGAACGTCTTTGAAAAGAATACAGCTAACTTCATTTCTACTTGGAAACTGCTTCTGGACTTTGTGCTTGTGGTGGGGAGAAAATGAAACTTTGATTTTGGCTTTTGCTGATTAGATAAGTTTGTTGTTATAAAAATGGCTAGCATATATTATTATGCAAAAGTATAATAGCAGGGGTCAGCAACCTGCAGCTCTGAAGCCATACAGTATGTGGCTTTTTCAACCTTCTACTGCGGCTCCCTGTCGCCGGTCGGTATAAGGAAAAAAGATGCTGCACTAGGAGGAAACTCTATGGTGGGGGAACCGAACTTCCAGTTGGCAGAGGAAAGATAACGCCACGCTAGGAGGAGGCTCTATGGTGGGGGAACCAGACTTTCGGTCAGCTCCAGAATTGAACGGGGGGCTTCCGGTGAGGATCTTTGGGGCTCTTTGAGTGTTTAAGGTTGCTGATCCCTGCCCTATAGTCTACTGCTCTAAGAAAAGTAAAAAGTCAATGCTTTTATTTTTTTCTCTCTCTCTCTTACCCTACACATTTTCCTCTTGTCTTTTTCCTTCTTACTTTCCCATTACCTTAATTTTTCTTTTGTATTTTATACTTCAATAAACTAATAAAAGTTTGTCAATCCAAAGAGAATTCAGTGAATAGAAAGTTTATTTAAAAATAGCTTTTTAACAGGTCATTTTTAATTGATTTGTTAATATCACTAATGCCCTGATGATGCCGTGGATCCAAATGAATAGATGTGACTGAAGGGTATTTGCAAACTTCTCAAATGGGTCAGGAGTCTGGTAGAATTAGAATGCAAATAGAAAAGTACTTCTCCCTGTTTCTTTGCTTAGTTCGATAGTATTCTCTCATTCTGATTGTAATTCCAGCAGCAACACTTCTGACCCATTTTAAAAATTATCATTGCATAATAGTCACTGTAGGAAAAGTGTTATTCATAATATTGTCAGATACAATATACCCAAAATGCCTAAACTGTTAACAAGCATAAGGAATACGCATCTTCTGGCAAATGTACTAAAATTATAGAATTATACTAATGAATGCTGGTGGTGACAACTATTCATTAATTCTCTAGATTTGCTGAATTCTGTCTCCAATTCTGGATCATCAGTAACCAAGATGAATACAAAATAAGCTTCTGCCATTTATAAGATGAATATATGACAAGCTTCTGTCATTTATGGTTGTCATCTCTAACGTACCTCTTTCTCCATTCTCCATTCAGGCAGTTAAACCACAAACACTGCAGTTGCTTCAGATCAACTTCCTCCAGTGTGGCAATGTGAAGATGGGTGGACTTCAACTCCCAGAATTCTCTAGCCAACATAGTTGCCAAGATTGAGAAACACTGACCTACTCTATGCCATCCCAAAGTGATATTTGCTCTAAGAAGCTGCCTCTTTGAATATGCAGGCAGGGGCTGTTCCCCAATGTGTAATGCTTCATTATTTTACAATAATTTCTTGCCCAGCATCACCAAAGATACAACTTTTCCTAAGCAAATAATATTAAAATGTATTTGCTAATATGAATTGGATTGTGTGTGTGTGCAATCTGAAAAACATCTATGTAAAATTCCCCGCAAAATTGCACTATGCAATCAATGGTACCCTTTCTTTTCTTCTGGAAAATTGTCTATATAATGGCAGTCCTTCCTTTAAGGACTATAAACCAACAGCCTGAAAAATAAAAGAAAACTACAACAGGGCTTGGCCTGCCTGTCAGTGGCAGAACACACAATCATACACACTCAGCAGGACTGTTTACAACAAGGAACATACTGATCAGGAGTGGGTTCTAACTTACCTCACAGCCTGTTCGCTGCCTCCTGCACCATGTGGGCTTGCTTCATGCACGTGTGCGCGCCTTGTGCACACGCACATGCGCAGTAGAGAACCAAAAAAAAATTCCCCCCCAAAAAAGGCCAAAAACAAGATGGTGATGCATGCGCAGTGCTGGAAACTCGGCTTCTGCGCATGAGCAGAAGGAAAAAAACACACAAAAAATTCACACACAAAAAAAAAAATGGCGGTGCCCACGGAGCAGAACCAGCTCTGTGACATCACCAGCGGCCTACTACCTACTCAGTAGAACTGGTCTCTGATACTGATAATCATTACAATATGCACCATCCATAAATTCTGGTTTGGATCCGTATTCTGTAATTTTAAAACAGGGCAATTAAGCCTAAATCACAATCAAAATTTAGGCACTACGTGATACATTTCTCCATTTCACAATATGAAATAATCACACAAAAAACAGGACAGCATTTCTTTTAACAGAACTGGGTAACATTTGCAGAAATGTAAAGATCAGTGAGCAGTGGGGAAAGCCCCACATATAAAAAAAAGCCACACAAGTATTTTGAAAGAGTTAATTTGGGTCGGTCACCAGGACCAGACATTTTGTCTTCCGAGTTTTCACTCTGGTGAGCTCTGCTAGAGAGACGTTCCCTGAGGATGGGCTCCAGCATGACTCCAGACACTTGGAAGTCAGAACCTCTGGTCCTGGTGGCTGACCCTGATTGGATCTTGAAACATTATCCTGCGACACATATATTCACCTTCATTCACAAGTTTATGGTGGTAAGTTCTTCATGTTTTACTGTTATATGTATATGAACATCGTTCTGTGAGGGAAATGATCAGCCTCCAGATCTGATTAAAAAAAATACAGAGAGACAGAAATGTGCTCACAATAGGACGGAGATGAAAGAATTACACATTTTCAGGGCTCATCCATTATGTTTAACAATCCCACAAAATTCTTGAAGGGTAGGACCAGAGATTTGTAACAAGCAGAATTAACAAATTGGTGCTCATTTTCTTCAGGCAATAAGTACAGCTTTGCTAACTCCACTGCATTATTGAGAATCTTAGTAGGCATCTTGATGGGAAACTAATCAGGTTTATTGGGGCTTCTGCATCTATTTGGGAATATGAAGGGAGGAAATTAAAAGCTATTTCCTCCTCCCACCCTGCCCTCATCCCCCAATCCTTATAGTTACTTGCATGGGAAGAATGAAATGTTTAACTGCAACTTAACATAAAAGGTATTACAGAATGAAAAAAAATGGATTGAAAAGGAAGCTGGAATAAAATTTTGTTTGAAGGATAATAATTTGCTAAAGGATAAGTAAGAAAGATTAGAAAAGCAACTCCCCGATCTCTTCAAATATTTTTGGGCAGAAGTGACTTAAATGACCTCTCTGAAAGCAACAAAAACTGTATAGCAGAGGTGGCTTCCTACTGTTCTGTCCCAGCTGCTGGACTAAGAAACACAGCACAAACAGCGTCCAAACAAACCTTGTTTTAATATTAACAAACTACTAATTATCTGTCTTAGCAGT